>CM024590.1:31168633-31368172 GCA_014182565.1 Eucalyptus marginata
CATAGGGGAGGGTTTTGATGAACATTTTTCTTAGTTCAAAATCGGTTGGTTCGGGGATCCGGGCGCCGATTCCTCCATCTAATGGCATATTCTTTGAAAGATTCCAGCTTTTTCTTTTCCGTGCGCTCTAGATCCTCACGAGAAGGAGTAATGTCCATTATAAATTTGTCTTGCTTGAGGAATGCCTCGGTTACTTCACTCCATGCTTCGAGGAGGTTTATATTTTTGTGATATACCACCTCGGGCGGGCCTACTAGACTTGGACTGAACAATCGTATCATTAATGGTGCATTATTAACGTATTGGGTCATTCGAACCAAGTACATTTGCAAATGAGCCCCTTGGGCAAGTCGTGCCATCGTACTTCTCAAACTCGGGTATTTTGAATTTTTTGGCATTTTGACTTTGGAATAAATGGAGAGATCTGTCAAAGTAGGATCCGGGAGGCCTTGATTGCTTCGGTCTTTCCTCAAGCTTTTCAAGGCGTTTGTCATGCTCGATTTTAGACAAGCTGCCTGACTTAGCTTTCTCAATCACGATTTGGTGCGGATCATCCTCCAATTCAGGCATGTTATCGTCGGTATCTCTTCCTTGATCACCTCGAATGGATGATTGTGGTAACGATTACTTCGATTGGTAGGGGCGAGAGCCGTTTGCTCGAATGGAAATCTGCTTTGAGAGTTCTTTGGAGCACAT
Source organism: Eucalyptus marginata (assembly GCA_014182565.1). Lineage (NCBI taxonomy): Eukaryota > Viridiplantae > Streptophyta > Magnoliopsida > Myrtales > Myrtaceae > Eucalyptus > Eucalyptus marginata. The sequence continues at coordinate 31,169,330 of CM024590.1, forward strand.
TGAAAACCTGCTTCATTTCATTTTCCATGATCTCGACACGGCTTGGTACGTTTTCTTCAGCCATTCTAGCCCGAATGCACGGTTACGTAATTACACTTTGCAAAATGGAAAGAACATAAGTGAGGAAACAAATGGAACATTGGCCCATGGCGAGGGTCGAGTCATTTTTATTTATTAACGAGGGAATATATACAATGCCGAAAGGGCTTTTAAACAAGGCAAAAGGTAGAACGACCCTAACTATTCATATTTAGACATATTCACATCAAAAACCGAAGCGCCAAATTTCATATGTGATGGGAAGCTCCGGTCTTGTGAATCCGCTTGCTCTTTCGTGCTGGCTTTGATATGTGTTTCCTGCTTGCCTTCAAACTTTTTTCAAGCGATTCAATTCGTCTTCGGAGAGTAAGTTTATCAGCTACATCAGGGATTACTGGTTGCAATTCTTCGGGAATTATGTGGTTGAGGATGTAGAACGTGGATGCGTGATGAGCTTTTTCTTGCCCTTCAATCTTCGGGTACGACAATCTTTTCTGCGGTGACATCTACTCCATGCATCTGGATTATACGGATCTCCTCCGAGTAGTCATAAGCGGGTGTGAGTGAAAAGGATTGGAACAATCCCGGCTTGAGTGGCGGCGGGATTTCGGGAGGACCCCATGCGACGAGCCACCCTATGTGGATAATATGAGGTAGCTCCAGGAGAGGCTAACGGTGGGATGGGGTCGTAATAATTAAGCGCAAAACGTGCCTCTCCCGTAATGAACCACTTAGCTCGCCATAGGAATGCCTGGGGACAGGTTTTTTTAACAAGTCGATCCATCGAGAATATTCTTTGGAGGGAGAGTATTTTCCAAGCTTTGAAATTTTTGAAGTGGATGCTTGAATTTGTTGATTTCAAATATTTGCATGAGGTGCCCAAATCCTTTGACATGAGAAAAGAACCACATTTGTAAAATTTCTGGGGCGGCCCTCATGATTTTTCTTTGTTTTCCTTAAAACGATTAAGGGATAAAAATGTTTCAGCTAAAACCATGTTCACGTATCCCTGCTCCAAAAGCGACCGACTTACCACCCCCGCCATTAAAGGATTTATGGCATTCTTCCTATAGGGAAGATAATAAATCCAAAGAATGCTAAGAGGAAGATTTTGCTTTTTGGTTCATTGATTGTTTTCAAAACATTCAGTTAAAGATGATAGCGGGAATGCATTGTTGTTGGCTTTAACTATTTCTCTTACCGAATGATTTTTTAAAAACCGTGATAGACTAACCACAGGGTTGATGCGGGTTAGTGGCTTGGCGAGCTCCTTCTCAAGGGGCATTCCTATGGCGAGGCGTATTCCTCCAAGGTCGGAGTCGGTTCAAATTTGCCGAACATGAAGGTGGATGCTTCGAGGGCACCAGAAATGTGGTAGTGCTTGCATGACTCCGGAGTGGATATTGATTTGGAGCAACGGAAGGAGATGACCGATGAGTGATTTGACATACCCGGCCGAGCCGATCTAACCGATTCCACCATCGAGGAGCTCTTTTTGGGAGCCGGAATGAAGCTGGATATCGACTCTTCCCATCACATATGAGAAATGGAGTTACATGACGACCACATGCCATGAGCCAATAAAAAGACTAAGTAAATAAATTACTTTGCTTTTAAAGAAAATGGCAAGCACAAAGACATGTACATGAGATGTGTGGCTCGATTTCTGAGAAGGCTTGTTGAAATTAAAAGGGTATCCGCCTATCGCAGTCTCGCGTTAGCAAAGATACCCTCCTAACCTCGGCTAGAGAATTTCGGGAAAAGAAAGGCAACCTCTACATCGCGGTCTCGCGTTCGAGGTCGTATCTTTCTTGACACCATCCTAAATATCCTATGGCGGCCTAGGTCCAGGCGGCCGGGTTGTGTGTGCCATGTGTAGTGCTGAAACAATAAAACATGCACAACAATTCATAATCACAGAAAATCTATTTTAAATAAAATTAAAATAAATTTCTAAGCTATTTGACCCGCAAAAAAAGCCTAAGTCGGTGAAGGAATTAAACAAGACAAAAAAAGCCTAAGTCCTCGAGTCCCCCGGAGTCGCCAGGCGTCGCGACCTCCCTTTTCTTCGCGGGAGGCTAATGGCTCGGCTAGTTAATTACGCTCCCGGACTCTCCCAAGTCCACCAATTCACGACTTAAATGGTTAAAATTTTTAACCCGTAAGTTACTTTTTAAAACGGAGTCGCCACTAATCAATTTAGGGTGGGTTGATTAGAAACCCATGCGAAGTATTGGGAGAAATACCGCTCGCGCAACTGCAAAATTAGGATGGGGACTTGATTACACTAGTTAATCACTAATGCCCTTTCTACCTAATCTTGTTTAAGCCGAGGCTTTTTGGATACTTTGGGGATTTTCCATGCATTTTTGGAGAAAAACATTTTTGAACCTTTTTCCAATTTTTTGGACATAAAAGGGACCTTTTTTTTGGATTTTTGGCATTTTTTGGAAAAATATTTTTTTTTTGGCTTTTTCTGAATTTTTGGCATTTTGGAAAATATGGAATATTTTTGATTTTTTTTTTTTTCGGAAAATAAAATACTTTTTAATATTTTTGGAAAATAAAGTATTTTTGATTTTTCTAGATTTTCTCGAAAATAATATTTTTTACATTTTTAAATTTTTTTCTGTTTTTTTTTAGAAATTAAAATATATTTTTAATATTTTTTCGAAAGTAAAATATTTTTGGGATTTTTTTTGGAAAATAAATAAAAGCCGATCGCACTCGGGCCCGCAACGCGGGCCCGGCTCATTTTTTCATCATTTTCATTTTTTTTTTTTTATATTATGAAACGGCGCCGTTTGAGGAAAGGGGGAACCAGCGAAACCCTACCCGGTTCCCCAACCCGAATCCGACCCGGCGCCCGACCCGACCCTTTTTTTTTTTTTTTTTTTTTAGAAACTCGCGTCGTTTTGGGGGAGGGGGAAGCTCCCTACCCGGTTCCCCCCGACCCGGGTCCGACCCAACGACCCGGGTCGCGACCCGGAAAAATCGGGAACCCTAGGGTTCCCGATTCGCGGCGCAGACGCGGCGGCATCGACGGCGGTGGCGGCGATAGGCAGCACTGAGGACCGGACGACCGAGGGTGGGGCTGCGATGGCGACGGTGGCGATACATTACCTGCGCGGCGGTTTGAGAGGCGATGACGGTGGAGGGCGATCGGGCGATCGAACTCCTCTGCCCGATCCGGGTTTGGGACTTCGGGGCTGCGGTGGACGGCGAGCAGCGGTTGGAATGGTGGCGGAGCAGCAGCTACGTCGGCGACGGTATGTCTCCCTCGGATCTGGCCCTATCCTTCGCTCGTACTCTCTTTCTCTCCCTCGGGTTTGCTTGCTTTGACCTCCTCCGAAGTCTCTCGGAGGAAGGTTGGTCGAGCTTGCGACCCGATCCGCGCACTCGCTCTTGATTTCCCCTTGAAGTCTCAAAGGGGGATCTGAGCTCGCCGTGCCCGTTGACGGAGCTTGCGGCCGCCTATTTATAGGCCAAGGAAATCTGGTCGACGGAGGGACTCGGCCGCCGGCTTCCAGCTTGCCCACCGGTTCACCTTGGCGAACCGGTGTCCCATCGAGCTTTTCCAAATAAACCCGCTCGGCATTAATGGCGTCGAGATCTTATCTTCTCCGGCCGACGTCGACCTACTCTCCTCGGCCGTAGGTGGTCCTTCGCACGTCGGTGATGATGCGCGTGAAATCTGAGGCGGGGAGGGAAGGCGCAAGGAAGAAGAAGATGGAAGAAGAAGGAAGAGAGGGCTGGGCCGGAAAGAAAAGCTGGGCTTGGGCTGCGAAAAGGGGGAAAAGATGGGGGCTGCCAATTTTGCTTTCTTTTGCTTTTATTATTATTATTTATTTTTTTTATTCTTTATTATCCGAAAAAGGCAAAATAGATAATTAATAAAAAAAACCTAATTAAAAACGAATTTTAGGTGTCAACAGGCAGAAATGGCCTCGCTTCTTCAGTGGCATGTCGAGTTTGAACCGGCTTGCATAGAGAATTCAATGTCACTTAAGGGGGTGGTCATTGCGAATCATACGTCATTTATTCTGCTAACATTTTCGGCGTTGTTGCTGCAGCAACAGACTCAATTTCTGAGCTTGTGGTATTAGAAGTGGGTTTGAACTGTATATACAGTAGCAAGTGAGACACTCAACCGTAAGCACTCATGAAGGATTCGCTGGCTAGGACTAGAACTCCAATTTATCCTAACGTCGAGAAGGTAAGATAAATGATTCCAGAGAGATTGACCTGGACAAGGAGAGAAACTTCTGTCTACTTGATTGTAAACTGAGTTGTTAAGGAATAGATCTGTCAGTGCAAGGCGCGTGGTGCATTTCCTATACCATGAAGTACGTTTGACTACCCTGCCCATTTAGATTTCAACCTGGATTGCACCTAATTCATGACATTAATTGCATTTCGATCAATTTGAGGTCTGTCAACCCAAATTGAAGTTCCTAATTATATAAAATGATGTGGATTTAGAGTTGTACGTCCCAATTGCACTTGTTTTTGGAATATAGCAAATCGCCACCAAATTCATACATGCCCTTTTGGTTTCGGCGACTAGCTGCCCAACCAACCATTCCACACGTCCCATCAATGTCCTTCCTTCCGTCCTTCCCGCGATCCGCATGCCAATGCATGTCTCTAATTATTTTAATATGTTCTGATCATGTCTTGAGAGCGAAAGCTAATCAAAAACAGGAAGTCGAAGATTCATTCAGACTCCATTTATCTTTTGAAAAATAAATAACTTGAATATTTTCCAAGCAAATGATTATTTTTCTCTCTTGAAAGAATTAATTAATAAAAGATATTTTCATTATCTACAATAGTTTATGTCTAAATATTTTTGTGAATAATAAAAATATATTTCATACATTTATTCTTGTAAGCAATGCAATTAATAACTCTTAAAAAATAATTTCTAAATCATTCATTTTCCGTAAAACAAATGGAATCTTAAAGAAAAAGTGGATGAGTTTCTCTATTATCTCGCTTTCGCAAAATTCCATATCTATGTGAGTCAGTATATGTATATATATAATCATCGAAATGCTGTTGAATGTCTTAAATGGCCAAATATCATTACACCATTAATGCTGGTCGATTTTCTTGCTTTTCGATGAAAAACAGTAAAATATATAATGTGATCGTCAGAGAAAATCAAAATTTGACTTCGTCAAAGGATTTCCTATGTAATGAGACCTGCAAAGCAAGCCCTACCATATTTTCGTGTTAACATTTGATTAATTTGGCATAAATGAAATCCGAATCGATTTATTCGCTTTGAAAGGAACTGGAAGGATGATCTCATTGCATGCATCATCATCTCTATCTCATGCAAACATGAAATGCATCTAACTCGATAAATCTCTGCCCGATTCACTGAAATTGGTTGAGAACACTTTACTCATGTTCATCATATATTATTATTATTATTATTACTACTATTATTATTGTCAGGTATAGAAGAATGCACCAGCCATAAGCAACCACCTTGGTTGGAAGTTTCATACGTCTGCTTGTTGAAGTAGCCTCGGCATTTACACCATTAGAACAATTTCACACCACCAAACCGAGAGAGAGTCTCGGAATAGGTCAAAAATTCAAAATCAAAATTCAGCGACCAGCCCTCGATTCTTGATCTGAAAATCTTACATGTTCCCACTTTACGTCATTTGTTAATCTTTTCCCCGAAAAGGAAAAAGAAAATCAAATCAAAACTCCTTCGGTTCTCGTCCAAATTGGCATATCCGGAGGCGCGTCATCTCCCTTACGGCTATAAATCCACCCTTTTCGTCTCACTAATCATTTCATCGCCGTCCAATCAGAGGCGCATCATCTCTCCGCGTCACTATAATCTCAACCTTTTATGTCTCCCTGAGCATTTCATTGCCTTCTAATAATTTTTAATTCCTTTTGCTCTCATCATCATACCCTACCCTCTCTAGAGGCAAAGAAAGAGCCGTTCCTTTCATGGCCATCGTTGACCGCGACGGCAGCGACGCCCAATGGCCTCTGCTGCGAGAATCTGCGGTGGATGGCGACCGCAATGGCGGGGGATCATGAAAACGAGGAGGAGAAGAGCTTGAGCGTGAGGGTGTGGGCTGAGACGAAGAAGCTGTGGCACATAGTCGGCCCTGCCATCTTTAGCCGCGTGGCCTTGTACACCATGAACGTTGTCACGCAGGCGTTCGCGGGGCACCTCGGGGAGGTCGAACTCGCAGCCATGTCCATCGCCAACACCGTCATCGTTGGCTTCAATTTCGGCCTCTTGGTAAGTACAGAAAAGGAAACAAATGTTCACCTACTAATTCTTTGATTCGATATGTCTTAGATAGTACTCCTAAAGTAAAAGTCATTAAATAAGGCAATGAGGACCCAACAGAACTTAGACAATGTAAAGTTTCTATAGACTTTAATTATATTGCCGCATACCGTCACGTTCCATTAAACGAAAATATGGGATTGAAATAACATTACAGAAATACAAGTGTTTTTCACCGGTTACCATACAATCCTAAAATTTCAGAATCATTTGAAGTCACTGTAGTAAGATTAAGTTAAATTATAACTATAATGAATCGATGCGCCTTGATTGGATACCATATTAAATAACAAGTTGTGCCATCTTAGCCATAGAATATGTTCCGTATTTGCCGATGAAAATTCATAGTGAGGACTCACTTCGTGGCCTCTCATGGTCGACTTCTAATCTTTGACGACATGATTTGTATAGACTCTCTATCAACATGGTTTTCCTTTTATGTCTCTTCTCTCTCATTATGGTCTTCAATGTCGTCCAACACTAATTGGGCAAGTGGAGGTTTGTTCAAACTAGGTGTGTATTTGTCCGTTCTCTCTGGTTTTTGCGCTCTCATATAAGACATGAAAGATTGTAACCAGTCACCATCGTCTATCTATATGTACATATATATGAAATGGTGTGTAAGGTGCAATATGTGTTCCAGATTTTCTAGCTTCTAATTAGCTTCCAAGAGCGGTTTGGGCGATATATCTATCAACGGTAAGGGATCAAAATCAATTTTGACTCTCATTGAAAGAAATTTAAACGTGAAAGGGGTCAAGGCAATGTCAAACCTCGAATCCTTTGTACTGATTATGTAAATTACAGAAGCAGTAACATTTGCTTATGTATGTACGGTATTACATATTATAAAGAAAAGATATTAATTTACACATCACTTTACAGATTAATCAGGTGCAAGTAGTAATTTTAGCGAACTATACATTCAATTTGACATGACAAAAGAAGAGAGATTGAGAGTTTAATATCGATTTTTGAGTTTGGACTGTGGTTATTAGTTAGGTATGGCAAGTGCGCTGGAGACGTTATGTGGCCAAGCCTTCGGCGCGAAGAGATACCACATGCTTGGCATCTACATGCAAAGGTCGTGGATCGTGCTCTTCCTGTGTTGCTTCTTGCTGCTCCCATTCTACGTGTTTGCCGCGCCGCTCCTGAGGCTCCTGGGGCAGCCGGACGACGTGGCAGAGATGTCGGGCACGGTGGCTCTGTGGCTCATCCCGCTGCACTTCAGCTTCGCCTTCCAATTCCCCCTTGACGAGGTTCTTGCAGAGCCAGCTTAAGACCCAGGTCTTGGCGTGGGTCTCGCTGGCCGGCCTAGCGATCAACGTGCTCACGAGCTGGCTCTGCGTCTACGTGTTTGACTTTGGCGTGGTGGGGTTGTCCGTCGGCTTGGATCTCTCTTGGTGGTTCTTGGTGCTCGCGTTGTTCGCATACACCGCTTGTGGCAATTGCCCGCTGACGTGGACCGGCTTCTCCATGGTGGCTTTTTCACGGGGTTATGGGAGTTCGTCAAACTGTCCGCTGCTTCTGGAGTTATGCTTTGGTAAAAATCCGTATTCTTTTTCTCCATCTCAAGTTACACTTTGCATGGGTAGCGATATATTTAGCTTTCTCGCCTCTTGTGTTCTACTTTACAAGTTCTTCTAAGCAAATTTTACTCTAAAGACTCTAGAGACTCTGTCGTAATTACAGTGAAATTATTCACATACAACTTGAAACTTGTTGATCATGAAAACATAGACCATCACTTATAGTGCTTCCCTTGTCTAGATTTTTCGTGGCCATTAGAACTTCATCATCACATTTTCTTGGCGCTTTTTGAACAGTTTGGAGACCTGGTACTATAGCATACTGATACTGATGACTGGATATCTGCAAAATGCCACGGTTGCTGTGGATGCCTTGTCCGTCTGGTATTAAAGGATTTATCTCCATTTTGGTAATTTAATCGTTAGAAGGATTATTCAGTGAAATGTCGCCCTGTACGTCACTTATAAGTTTATGGTTTTATGTCTATGGCAGCATGACCATCAACGGTTGGGAGATGATGATCCCTTTTGCCTTCTTTGCTGCAACCGGGTACTCTCTCTCTCTCTCTCTCTCTCTCTCTCACACACACACACACATAGCCAAGAGCAAAACCAAGTATAGTATTTATTTAAACGTAGATTCGTTATTGGCAATTGTATCAGTCGATCATACTATAAGTAGCTGATTGCAGGGGAGTGTCCTCTGCTAGTGTGTTTTGCATTTATATGAAACCGGTTTATCAACAGCACTTGGTTATATATTATAAAAACGAGATTGTTTTAGTATGAATTTCTAATGATTTCATACATGTTGAGTCTAACCATTTTGATATAAATCAATGCCGTAAAACCCAATGATGGATGCCACATTGACCCTTTTTTGGAGCAATTCAAGCCAAGTCCCTAGTAGAAGTCCAAACTGTTCAAATCAAAGTAAAGAAAATCAAGCGCAAAGTGTGTCTGTACCGTATGGATTTTGCTTTATATCTTTGCTAGTCCTGGCTGCGAGTCCCAACAGTTGGATCATGACCGCAGAATAACTTCTGATATAACGTCGAAAACTGAGGAACAGGATGATGATTTAACGGACATAACTGACAGAAAGCTAAACTTCATGTCAGTTTCTAAATCAGAATTTGAATGTATTGTCTTCTCTTCCAAAGCTTGGACCCTTGTGAATGGTTTAAATAAAGTCAAATAAGCGTCAGTTCGTAAACAGATTTATTTCTTGAATTAGTTCTGTACTCAATCTGCAAAAAAACTCTCTTTGGCCGTCTACAGAATATAAGCTTCCAAAATCGAGAAATCTGTTTATTTTTCATTCATTCAGTCTTTAATATCTAGTTCACTTAAATTTCAGGGTGAGGGTGGCAAATGAGCTTGGAGCTGGGAATGGCAAGGCCGCAAAATTTGCGACTGCTGTATCTGTGGTGCAATCCACAATAATCGGCTTCTTCTTCTGTGCTCTCATCATGGTTTTGCATGACAAATTCGCATACATTTTCACTTCTTCCGCTGATGTTCTTGAAGAAGTGGACACGCTTTCTTGTCTCCCCGGTGTCACCATACTTCTCAATAGTGTTCAGCCCATTCTATCAGGTAGATCTCCATATCCATCCCTTAATGTATAGGTTTTCTGCAAGTAACTCTTCTTTTCCATATATCCTTCCGTGGAAGGTCACATGATTTAATGGTGAAAAAGAAATTTTCATGGTATTGATGTGCGGTTGATCACAAGCGTACTTTCACACAAGATGAGGTGGTTTGTTTAGTACGAGTGTGATCAATCCCACATTGTCTTTGCAAATAACATGTTCGACCAAAGTTGTAGAATAAGGATCAAATAAAGCAGCATTATAACGAATGGAGGTTTGCTTGAGTTCGGTTGAGCTCTCTTGTGCCCTCGTACGGTCAAGTTTGACTAAGTGAGATGTTCATATGCACAAAATTGACTCAATTGATCAACTGGTGGATTGCTACTAGCATTCAATACATCCTTAAACTAGAGCTTTAAAAAACAAAGCACAATACTTCATCGCAAACAAATTGTTTGATATCATCTAGAATTCACTCAAAGTATGCATAATACAACTTTGACTCTATTTTTTGAGTTCCTCTTGCTATAACTGAAACTAGCTACATGAGATTTAGGGTCAGTTAGAATATACATCATACGCCTGAGTTCCATCAATGCTGCAGGAGTTGCTGTTGGATCGGGATGGCAAACCTATGTTGCATACATCAATTTGGGATGCTACTATGTCGTTGGTCTACCTCTTGGATTTCTCATGGGATGGGTTTTCCACTTAGGTGTTATGGTAAGATTTTGGATCCTTCATGTAGCTTATCACTTCATGTTTTTTCATATGCTTAGTTACTTAAGTTCAATAAGCAGATGGTTCGATAAATATTGAGGGTAACTTTGAATAATAATTGTAGGGTATCTGGGGTGGAATGATTTTTGGTGGCACTGCTGTTCAAATTGTGATATTAGCCATAATAACAGTTCGATGTGATTGGGAGAAAGAGGTAAACTTCAAGATTATTTCAATTTTCTTCTGACCAAACTAATACAAGTATTAAGCATTCCATCTAATATATTTCTGTGATACCTTAACGTAGGCGGAGAAAGCTAAAGTGCGGGTTGCCAAATGGTCAACTCCAACCCTTGATGACGATGAATCAGCGGCCAGCTGAAACACATTATCTGAACTAGCCATTAACTCAACTAGGGTTACAAAAACACAGGCAAGTTCTGTATAGTTCATCTGATTATTCATATCTAACACAACCAATCTATTATAAGCAGTTGTCAACTTAATGCAGATGATCATAGATGCGAAGTTGCTTGTTAATTTTTTTTGGTCAAAAGTTGCTTCTTATTAATTACCCCTTTTTTTCAATAATTCTTGAATGCGCTTGGCCGAAATTTTCAGCTAACTTTACTATAAATGTCTATGCTTATGTAGGTTCGGTGTAACAGCAAGGATGAGGATGTTTCAAACCAGTAGCATCCATGGCTATTTGGTCCCTCTTCATGCAACCTTCTAACAATCCTCTTTGGTTGCATCTATGGTTGATCGTCGAGCTGGAGAAAGGACCATAAACATAACAGAGAGAAGATGATTATTTGTTGATTTATTATGCTTTCAAGAGACTCTAGAGTATTGGATTTTTACAAGGCTTGCTTGTTCTCTACGAGTTTAAGATCGCAGCTTCCTAGTCGTTAGTGATCTGCAGTTTTATCTGATGTGATCCCCAAAATGCATAGAGCATTATAAATTTATTGAAGAACTACTATATAAGTCAAATTTAGGTGATAAATTGAATGGTTGTTTCATCATTGTATTCCGATTCTCTTTTCTCTTCTACGTACTTAAATGCAATACTAGTTTTATTTACAAACAAAAACACAAACACAACAGACTCGAGCTATGTTCAAACGATCTGGCAACGCGTGATCCCTTCTCTTGATGAGGATGAATCAGCACTATCCAAATCAATCGGTATTACATAAATATATTATATAGGTGAGTATTGCAATAGCTCATATGATTAATCATATTCAACATATTTAATCTATTGATCAGTTGCCAACATTTGATCATAGTGCAAAGTTATTTATACTACAATTACTCATCCTTTTCTTAATATAATTCTTAAACGTGATTGGCTGAATCTGTCTAACTGACTTTACTATAAATACTTCTCTTATGTAGGTTCGGTGCAATAGGAAGGATGAGGAGGTATTAAACCAGTAGTATCCCAGACTATTTCCTCCTCTTCAGGCAACCCTCTGACGACTCTCTTTAGCTGCATCTGCAATCGATCTTCAAGCTACCAAAAGGACCGTAAATGGAATACACACGAGAGAGATGATTGTTTGTTGATTTAGTAAGCCTTCGAAAGACTCGAGAATTTCGAATCTTATAGGATTTGCTTGTTTCCTACGAGTTCTGGCCGCAGCTTTCTAGTAGCTGGCAATTTAGAGTTCATAGAATTTTGAATTTGATCGGATTACTTGATTTTGGGGATGTAGCAAGTCCAGAGTCATAACCTGCACCGAAAAGGTTCAAGAGGGCAGCAGTAAGAGAGTCATTTCACTGCACACCACGGGGCAGACCAGGACTGCAGGGGCAACTCCAGGTCGGTGGGACGCCAAGAGAAACAGAGCAGCGGCGCAATTGCGTCCTGATGGAACTGCAGGGCGGTGATCGCCATCAATGGCGAGGCAGAGCAACGTCAGGCAAAGCAACGTGCTGGTATATTTGGACTGTCACCGTAAACCTGCAAAAACTTCACAACGCGAACAAAAGATGAGGAGCGGCTTCACTCATCCTGTTGCAACTTGAAGTTGCTTAGTGCTGGAAAAACAACGGGGAGGTGTTTCAGCAAAAATCAATCTCTCTCTAATGTGCATTGCCTCCTCGCCATCTCCTTTTCTGTAGTCTCTTTGCTGTGTAACACCCTAAAGCCTCTATTCATAAGAAAGAATAAGGTTTCTTGCCCATATTGATTTCCTATCAAAAGATATCTTCCCCCTTAAAAATAGGGAAAAAGGGCTTAATTATTCTCCAAGTTTTATTTTAATAAATCTACAAATCAATTTTCCATCAATCAATCCAATTAAGACTCCTTTCGTTTCATAGAAAACAATTTTTAGGAAAATATTTTTCAGATTTTTGAGTTGTTTCATGGAAAATGAACTTGTTACAAAAAAGCATTTTCCATCAACCAAAAAAATTATAGGGAAAGATTTTTCACTTTTTAAAAAGCTGAAAACACTTCCACCCTCTTTCCTTCAAATCTAAAGTTAGCACTTTTTTAACTAAACACCTTTTCCTTTTCTTTTTTTTTTTTCCTTTTACAAAAATCAAATATTTAATTATTTATAATTTTTCTTTTAAAATTTTTCATTTTCTTTCTTTTTCTTTTCCTTTTTCTTCAGTAAGTAGCTGGCCACAATGATAGTCAATGACCAGACCACAGACAAGCTCGAGTCTCGCCTCACACGAGCTCGCTTGAGGCCATCAAGCGAGCTCAAGCCTCGCTAGAGCAGTGTTGACACCTAATTTTTACCTTTCAAAAAGTATATATTAAAATCAAATCAAAAATCAAAAATCAAAATCAAAATCAAAAATTTTAATTATTAGTTTTCCCTAAAAAAAAAAAAAAATTGAAAGAAGCTGCGCGCCGCCGCCTCTCTTCCTTTTTTTTTTTTTTTCCCACATGGGCTTGGGCCCTGCCTTCCTTCTTCCCTTTTTCTTTTTTTTTTTTCTTCGTGCAGCCCAGCCCCTTTCACCCTCTCGCCCAACCCACGCCTCTGCCTTCTCCTCTAGCTGTCTTCTGCGCGGGGAAGCAATGAAGCAGAAAGCAGCCATCCGCATGGGGAAATGGTGAAACCGAAAGCAAGGCCGCTAGGGCAGCAGGGGACAGCATCATCTCGCGGATGCAAACGAGCGGTGGAATCGGGAGGTCGAGTCGGCGGGTAGAGCCCGCTGGTTGGTCAGCCGAGGGCACGCGCGCACGAGCCAAACGGCAAGGAAAACGGGGAGAGTTGGGAAGAGGCAGGGGGACCGAAAAAAAAAAAAAAAAAAAAAAAAAAAAAAGAGAGAGAAAACACAGAGAAGGACCGAGAGGGAGAGGAAGACCGAGAAGGAGGTTGGCCGTCGCGAGAGGTTCGTTCTTCAGCCGCTGTCCGCTGTAGCCCTCCCCCTCGAACCAGGTAGGCTTTTTCGACCGTGTGTCTCTTGCTTTCAGGGAAGACCAGCTTGGGCCGAAGCTCGCGCCAACTCCGCATGGGGAAATGGTGGAAAGCAGGGCCGCTAGGGCGGCGGGGGACAGCATCATCTCGCGGATGCGGGCGAGCGGTGGAATCGGGAGGTCGAGCCCGCTGGTTGGTCAACCGAGGGCGCGCGCGCGCGAGCCAAACGGCAAAGCTGTCGCGACCTACCCTCGAGGGGAGGGAACAGGTTTAGGGGTATTGCTCAAAGGATGGGCCTAGGGCCCATGATTAGGCACAGGCTCTCCCAAACCCATACCTCCCCCCGAGGGTAGGTTGCGACAGTTTGGTGACTCCGATGGGGACTTGGTTTTAGACCTTAGAGGACTTAAGCCAAAATTAATCTTGTTCAAAAATATTTTTGTTTGGCAGTGAGGAGAGCAGCGAGCTGGGTAAGGCTAGCTTCGCCTAAGGTCACTAGAGGTTGGCAAGGCTCCGGTGACCTTAGGCGTGGCTAGAGTACGCCAGCCTAAGGTGATATCGACCTCATTGGTTTGGTGAGTTGGAGTCTCATTGGCCTGTAGTAAGGCTGGAGGTCCCATGTGGCTATTGCCGTGGTCAGCAATCGACCAAGAAAGAAGAAGAAAAAAAAATAAAAGTAAAAATCGATTTTAAAAATAAAATTATAAAATAATTTTTGAAAAGGAATACATGAAGGAAAATATTTTCCTTATCAAACGACAAGGAAATATTTTCCAATTCATTTTCAAATTTCAGGTGAATACTGAAAAATATTATCATTATCCCTGAAAAATGGCTTCTTGAAAAACATTTTTCAAAAACACCACATTTTTCACAAAATGAACGGAGGGAGCCTAAGTTCAGAATCTCCTTACACCAGTTCAATTAGAATGCAAACCAATGAGCTTCTTACTATTAATGCAAATGCTTCCAATATCTATATTCATTTATCTAATAATTTTTTTAAGGATAGGGTTCGACCCCTAAATTTTCCGTGCAATTAATGTCAACAACAATTGACAACTTTAGGGTTTTTAGTGACATAAAACAAAGTTTGGGATATTTGTATTACAAAAGACATAATTTAAAGTTTTTTTTGTGGCATTAACTCTAAAAAAAAAGCCATGTCAATATTTTTAATAAGTCAAGTTGGAAGAAATTAATGAAATAACTTGATTGCACCAATTTGAAAAATTTGAAAGTTTTAAAATTCAATTATACTCTCGTGATAAATTTTAGGATTTTAAGCACACTTCCATTTAGAATGTTTACAGTGGACAAAAATTTTTTGTGGGTGCACGAGCATCGTGCTTGAGTTGTTATGTCTCCGAAGACTCGGAAGGCCCGGCCCTCTTGCTATGAATGGGCCCATACTCGTTATGCATGAATGGGCCAATGTGCTTGCGTCCTCGGAAATTGATCTAACATTTTTGATATCCGAGCATATAAATAAAATTTTACCAAAAATAAAAAATAAAAATAAAAAAATAAAAAGAATCGGATGGAATTCACGTGAAAATCAAATCGGCTACACTAGATCAAATTATCAAAATCCATCTTAAATACTTGCATGTTGCACATGGTGCATATAATAATATTAATGATTCTAATCAAAATCTAATGTGTACTAAATTGGGTCAGAATCATTAGAAATGATGGATCTCCCATTAATTTTGATAGTTCTGACAATTCAATTCAGTTTTAATAAATGTACTAGGTCGATGTAAGACTAGCTAAATCATCGTCCTTATATCATTTGCACTGCATCTATTAGTCGTTGAGTCACGTGTGATTTACTGAATTTGGTTGTGAACTCTAAGTTAACCAAGGTGTTCATCAATCCACGAAAAAGTATATCATTAGTTGATGAGAGAATACCCCAGCCATCCAGCAAACACCAGAAACGAGTCACTAAAATTATACTGAAGAATATCTCACCTCATTTTATTTATGTACTTTGTACTTAATAACTCAAAGTTTCTTTATTGAACTATCTAACATGATATCAAACTCAATCTGCATCTTTCTTGTCCCATTGAGGGTCATGTCAACTTGCATCCTTGACTTGGATCCAGCAAAATTTGTTCAACAAAGTTTTGTCCCCAGTGAACTAATTCATTTCGTGCGTTGAATCTCTGTTATTTCAGGGTCTTTCATTTATCGTGCAAGACAAACTTCCAGACATTTTGACTGCATAGATGAGAGACAATTGTTAAAGTAGACCCTAAAAGTTGGGGGACCTGATTGTTTGTACAACCAACGTCGTCGTCCTCGCTGTGCTCGTCTTAAAAGCAATAGCATTTCATATACCGTCTTTTCACCTTAATAATCCTATGATAGTCAATACAATAGCCTAAATCTTGGAAACTAATAAAATAAGACTCGAAACCAAAAACTAGACGGAATAGTAGGTATAATGTGCGCTCCAAGGTTAGAAATAGAAAAATGTAATATGTAAAAGAAATTTCAAAAGAATTTCAAGTTATTTTATTATAATCGCGAACAAAATACTCAATGTTCGTATGCAAAAATTAAAAAAACAAAAACAAAAAGGGAAATGATCTTGTTGCCTTAAATTCAATGAAGATTTTGAGCCTAGTTCTCAGTCAGTGGGGTCACGATTAATGCATCCTAGTGCTCCCCTATAAAAAATCAATATATGACAATGATTATATCCCTGGGAACTTAGTCCAAAAGGTATTATATAGATCTATGACTATCGTCATTGTCCATAAGATAAATTAATCGACGGGCATTGATAATTTTTTCGACTGATTAATGGTCGATCCAGTAAGCCTAGGCTCATTGTGCATCTTCTTCACCATGCCTTTGGTAATCAGATACATTCTTACATTCCTAGGGAGGGTTTTGCTCAAGTGTTCTTGCAGTAGCTGTGATGTAGTGGAAACCTCTAATGATCTCGCGAAAAACATATAAACCGCAAAGCATAGGGACAAACTCTCTCGCTTATCTAATAAGGACAAGTCCGGCGATGTTGCCGGCAGTTCCACCACGTCTTAATCAACAAGAAAGATTCGTTGAAGCTCAGTCCATTTGTGGCGGTGGCGACGGACCATGACAGCAGCCACAGAGGGCGACGGCCATAGTGGCGGGGCAGCAAAGGTGGTGGCACCGTAGCTCGCTCTATCTTCCTCAAAAATTGAAACTTTAATGACCAGTTCAAAACCATTAATAAATGATGTGGACAGTCCAACAAACGAACAAATGAAAAACGTTGTCTAGTTAATTTTTATTTTTATTTTTTTTGGTAAGGGATGTTGTCTAGTTAATTGATCCCTATGATATCGAATAAATCATAGATATAGATACCAACGAGGATGACCAAAACAGGGAAGAGCTCAACATGAAACACGAGGGACTTCATTTTAGTCAATTAACTTTCTTCCACTTGAATTAAACTTGCATTGAAATCAGCAGGGGAACGAATGACTCTTGTACTAAACGACATAGCCTAATATCTCAAACAATCCTCAATTTTAGCTTCTACTAACTCTATCCTAAACATTTTTCGTCTCATATTTTTTGTCCATATAAAATTTCACCAACTTTAAGACTAGCTTCAATTCTAACTTAAACTTTTTCTTTTTTTTTTTTGGTAAAAGGTAAGTAATATATAGATTTTTGCACAAAATGTACAGCAGGAGACCCGGCACCAACTTACACTCAGAAAGACAAGAAGTCCAAACGAGTGGAAGGGGGCCAAGGGGGAGAAAAGACAACCAAATTTTACTTGAGTTCCATATCAACCCCGTTAACACTCCGTCCAACATTGCCCTTAGTGATGTGGCATTTCCACATGGAAGACGCCTTTTGGAGAAATATTATCATGTTAGCCTGACAACGTCATCTCGGATCTGAAATTTGGGTAAAATTAGAGCAATTAGGATTGGCCTTTTCCAATTGCTCTTACTCTTAAGAGAGTCTTCCTTCCATTTCGCTCGAAGACCTTCAATTGTGCACTCATTATTCAATCTCTCGCTCTTGGGATGCTCGTACACCTTGCGCTAAGGAGTTTTTCATTTCTTGATTATCAAGTGAAATTTTAGACCAAAGAGTTAATGAGCGTAAATATGGGACTCAAGTAAAGTTGGTAGTTTTTTATGAGACAATAAAAAGTTTAGAATAGATTGGGACTGAATTTAAAGTTTGGAGATTTTTATGGGGCAAAAAATAAGTTTATAGTAGAATTGAGACTTGATGGTATATGACTGGAGAATGTCGGTGTTTAGAACAAAAAATAGCCAAGTCTTTATAATCGATGTAATATTGATTCAAGTGAGCAGATAATTTGAGATTAGGTATGGTATGAATATCGACGACTTACCGATTATGGAAATTCTTGCCGAAGCCATACATATCGATGACCATGACTATAGTCCTCAATATGCAGTAATGATTGGTTGACGATAATCGCAGCAAATTTGGATAAGTATTAGATGAAGTGAAAACATGGATTAGAAGATATCGATTAAGCCGGATGAGGTTCAAGGAATGTAACCGTATTAATGAGCATGAAGTTCGAGTGCGGTGGCAATCCACCCCTCGTTTGAAGGTAACTATGATCGTTTGAAGGTAAGATCGAGCATGAAGTTCAGGTACATTTGGTTTAGCATTTTGAAAGCCCATTCGAAAAATGCAAAGTAATTTAGCTAAAGGACTTTGGGTAAATGTAAAGACCATTTGGTAAACTATGTTTTGAAAAGCAACTTTGAAAAAAATACTGTTTGGTAGAAAACATATTTGAAAAGTCATTTAAATGAGTAATATTAGTTTTTAAATTTTTATTTGTTTAAAATTGAAAAAAATATATATGCCACTTTTTATTGAATGTATATAATTAAAAAAAAAAACAAAAAGAACAAACCCTTCGCCGATCCAACGAAGAGCTACGATCGCCGGCGAACCGGATCTAGCACCAATGGCCGTTGATCAAGGTTGCCCGAGGTCGAGCGACCCTCCCACGAGACCCGGGCAGCGATCACCTAGGTTGTGCGACCCACAAGGGTCGCCCGACCTTGGGCGACCTTGATCGACGGCCGCCGGCACAGATCTAGCTCGCGGCGATTTTAGCCCTTCGCCGAACCGACAAAGGGTTAGTCTTTTTTTATTAAAAAAAAATTATATATGTTTGATTTTTTATAGAATTTATATATATTTGATTTTTTTAGCATTTAAAAAAATAATAACGAGGGCAAAATCAAAATTTTGAAGATTGGGTGAGGGTAGTTTTGGAAGGAAAAAATGAGTTAGCTCAAAGCTAATCTTTGCTAACATTGGGCTTTCAGTTTTCTCAATGTTGGTTTTCACTTGAAAACTACTTCAAAATGATTGTCAAATAGTCCAGCATTTTTTCAATGGGCTTTAGAGACTAAAAGCTCATTGGAAATGCTAAACCAAACGCACTAACTGCCTAGAGATAAGATGGCATGGCCACGTGAAGATGTGGAACCGAAAGCCATGGAGACACAAAAATGTGATTTAAATCATTGAAGAACTGTCTATGAGTAGTTATGTTGTAAATATTATAAATACTAGTGTTTTATGTATTGTAGGCCCCTCGAACAAACAACAAAAAACCTATTATCTTTACATTTTTTTTTTTTTTTGGTTAGAAATAGAAATTTTCATTAACTAAGCAAAGATGAGAGGCCCAGTGTAGGGGCATCAGTACATAAAAGGTCCAGTACATAAAAGGTCCAGCAAAGTTTGAGAATGGGACAAAACCCAATTCAGAGATAAATAATTTTTTTCCTATGAGCTTTGGCTATCCAATCGCAACAAGGTTGGCCTCTTTGAAGCAGTGGACGATCTGAATATTTGAGAAAGCCTTCATTTTTCCTTACACTTACTGAGAAGAGGTTGAGTCTCCCAACTCAACTGGTCTGAACTATTCATTGCTTGGACTAGTGGCAAGTTGTCAGAGTCAAGAATAAGCACTTCGTATGATTAACTTTTCATTTATCTTGCAATTTATGTACCTTAGCTATAATTTCCAGATTTTTTTTCATCGATTAAATATCAACTTATATCCTAATTCTAGCTTTAAAATCTTCTTCATTGAATAAATTCCGTCCTCATCTCTTTTTGCCATCGTACTTTATCTTGATTAAATTCCGATAAAGTTTTTTATGTCATCACACTTCATTATTGACTAAATTCCGTTGAAGCATATATGTTCTTCAAGCTCGATTAATAAAAAAAAAAAAAAAAAACCCCTGTTTGGAATCCGCAGAATTAGTGGAAAATGAAAGTAATAGAAAGTCAGAGAGAGAGAGAGAGAGAGAGAGAGAGAGAGGGAAGGAGGGGGAGTGGGGGTGGGTTTGGATTTGAAATGGACAAGAATCAAAGAAAGCGGATACATTCCGAGATTGCTTGTGACCGAGGCAGAAATGTCTGTTAGGACGAGAATATCTTACCCATTTTATTTGACACTATCTTAAGAATCACGTTCCAAGCGATTTTTATTTTTTTAATGTATATCGAAAATGGAAGTACTTATGGATGAATTGACGCTAACGTATGAAAATAAGGGACCTTCTGTTCTCTGTTTCCGCTAAGTGTGGCATCAGTTGGTAATGGGCATAATAAACAATTGGACGCACCAAAAACGAGTAATTGCTCTCAGCTCTAATCCCCTCACGATTATTAAAAAAGTGTGCTCGCCCTTGAATCTGATCCCTACATCTCATGCCTTTGCACCTTTCACAGAACTTCAATTCATATAATATCAAATCCTCCTCCTCCACCACACCGGTAATATCTCATCGCATCCTTCCCCGCATTATCTCTCTCTCTCTCTCTCTCTCTCTCTCTCTCTCTCTCTCTCTCTCATGGCGAGTGTCGCCAGCGACGGTGATGTTAACCAGTCCCTGTTGGCGCACCCGGCGAAGGGCCGACAAAACGGAGTAGATCAGTGGGATGAGAAGATGAAGGAGAAGAAGAAGCTCGCGACTAGAGCTTGGGTCGAGACGAAGAAGATATGGCAGGTGGCGGGGCCCGCCATCTTCACTCGGTTGACGATATACTCCATGAATGTCATCACCCAACTCTTCTCCGGCCACCTCGGGGAAGTCGAGCTCGCCGCCATGTCCATCGCCAACACCGTCATTCTGGGCTTCAACTTTGGCCTCCTGGTAATTCCATGGGACTCTTTTATTTTGATGCTTGTCTTGCTTGATGAGAATAGTTTTCGTCTTGTTGATACTGTTTTGGTGGGTACAAAAACACCTCTCACTCGATCTTTCTTACAATGAAAAGATTCAATCGTTCATACACGTGAGAAAACTCCACTAGAAATGTAAGGTATGAAAGAGGACAAATGTATAAATAAGCTCATCGGCGAGAAATCACTCGAACACATAGGATGGATCAACGGCTCATAGAGCTTAGCACCTGGTTCTAAAAGAACTAACTTGTAACGACGGACAGTAGAAGTAGGTAATAAGCCACTTTAACTCATTCATGCTGTTCAATACAAGATCGCGATTCTCCTCGACCAGTCGCGTATCCGTGCAATTCTCTCAAGAGCTTCACGCTTCGGCGTGGCTTTCTTTTGATGAGTAAAATGAAGATGATAGAACACAGAGATCTAAGTAGATGGCGGAAGTCCATCGTGTGCTCGTTTGACAAAGGGCCAGAAAAGAAAAGAAAAAAGAAAGGCGTGTAATTCAACTTTCAGAGAAGTCGGACTGGAAGGAGAGGCTGAACATATTCTTCAGGTATAACTTTTTCTTTTCTTTTTTTTCTTGGTGAGGGGGAGCCTGCGGCATCCAATGTCCATTTCTCCATGTGCGGAATTTAGAGCCTAGTGGGTTAATATTCTAATTCGGCTTCTGTGGACGTTTTAATTTGTTTCGGAAACTAAAAATCCAAAAAAAGCCTTTGTATGATGTCCACACAACATGCTTTGACGTAGAATCTGTACGTAAAGTAAATGTTGATTTTCTTATTCATGGTAAAACAGCAACTCCATGAAAAGTGAATGATTCGCAACAAACATTTTCAGGTTTATTTTTTCATCGTGAGAAAATATTTTACTTTTTTGTTACATCTATCACGATATAGATAAATTAGCCAATCAAAACATGTTCGAAAAGCTCGAAAAGCTTTCACTTAAATTTCAAATAGTGACTAGGAATTTTAAAAGATTGAGTAGTCTTTTGGGACTTGAACCTCTTCCGCGACTAAAAATTGGGGTTGGGGCTTCCTAATAATAGGAATTGAGCCACTGGCAGTCGACCTTAGGTGGCCGAGAACCAAAGTTAGTCAACCTATTGGATGCAAGCCAGCCTATTATCGAACTTGAGCAAGTATTGTATGCATTCTTTATATATGAGCCACTTCATCATAACAATTAGATCGTGTGGATTTCATATGAACCTACATGTAATGACCGAAATAGAGTGTGTTCACATGTTTTGAATACATACGATAACTCTTCACTAAAGCTCGGTCAATACTTGCATCGTGGGCAATTGTACCGGGGGCGTTCTCATGACCAAACTCAAGTATGGATGACCTTCACCAACTATCGAACTCGAGTCACCGGAAGCCAATCCGAGATGGTCGCCGGTTGAACTCAGGTCCTTAGTGGCTAAACCCAATTCTCCAACAATCGGACTTTGGAGGTCGAACGCCGGTGCCTCGTGGCTAATGGTTGATCTGCTGTCCTCGTGGCTGGGGAAAACATGACTTCCTTACAGTTATTAGTATCGGTCGGATTTATAAATGAATTGAATTTTAAGTACTCAAGCTATACAAAATCCTCCTACAATTGATGTGGGCAAGTGACGAAAATGCGAAAATATATCTCAACTTTTATGTCGCAAATCTAACGGACTTCCTTTTTTGGGCGTGGCAATATCGATTAGCTAGGCATGGCGAGCGCACTCGAGACGCTTTGCGGTCAAGCCTTCGGTGCGAAGAGATACCACATGCTCGGCATCTACATGCAGAGGTCGTGGATCGTGCTCTTCCTGTGTTGCTTCCTGTTGCTGCCCATCTACATTTTCACGACACCGCTCCTAAAGCTCCTAGGCCAAGACGACGACGTCGCGGAGATGTCGGGCGTGTTGGCCCTATGGTTCATCCCTCTCCACTTCAGCTTCGCGTTCATGTTCCCGCTGAACAAGTTCCTGCTGAGCCAGCTCAAGAACTCGGTCACGGCCTGGGTGTCGTTGGCGGGCTTTGTCATGAACCTCGTCGCGAGCTGGCTGTGCGTGTACGTCTTTGGCTTCGGCATGGTGGGCCTGTGCGTCGCGCTAGATCTCTCGTGGTGGCTCATGGTTCTGGGGTTGTATTGGTACTCGGCTAGCGGGGGTTGTCCTTTGACATGGACCGGTTGGTCGGTGGAGGCGTTCTCGGGGCTGTGGGAGTTCTTCAAACTATCTCTTGCTTCTGGAGTCATGATCTGGTACGTATCTTCCTTTCAGAAAGTGATGAGAGTCTCCGATACCTTAGTAGGTAAAGGCTTTCGCAGTTCAGTCTCTTCATCTCCGTCGTAGCCACCATCTTTGAGGAAAGCGGTATCATCATTGAAATTTTTCAATTTGATTATACAAGATAATCGTCTATATCCCACGCGATTTCTTCTTTAATCTATCAACTAAGTCCCCTCAATCATTTTCACTTCCCTAAATATCCTTAATTATTTTGTAGTACAAATATTGTGTCAATAGACGGATGTGCAAATTCATAATTTCATTCAATTCTCACTTGTTTTATATTAGAATTTGGAAATTTTCCATTCTCCAACAACTTTCTTAGAAGGATTTTCAATCTTGAAAAGTCTCATCTTTCCATAAGTACAATTTCTTTGTATAGCGTACTTTATCGATAATTTTTTTTCCAATTTTTTAATGCTTTGATTATTTCGTGACAGATTTAATTTTTCAAATGCCAATTTATTGCACACACGCTGTGTATATTGGCTGGCATATTATATGCAAGCTATTGCAAATAGATGGATAAAATCTTAGAGCTTCGGTGTGCTTTGTTGCTTAGCTAGAAACATGAAGGCTCTTCTCCCCCATAAAGCCACTTATATATCGCCCATCCTTTCTCTTGATTAGTTTTACTGTTAATTAATAAATGTACTTAATGAGAACGATTTGTTTATTTAGACATAATAACATTAGAGTTTTTTCTATAGTAGTACGTAGACAAAAGAAATTTTGTTCTGTATGCATTTGAGAGAGAGTATATAATTTACGAAAAATAACCCGTCATATTATTTGCATGATTTTTTTTATACTAATTAATTGCTTTGAATTTTCATTATTGAATCCTATGCGTACCTTTTACAATTAATGATATGTTAAAATAGTGTTGTAATTGTGCTTATATTTTCCCATGCTCCATGCTAATTATACTTGGTATGACAATCCGCGCAATGGGAGGGTAAACATCTAGTGTTAAATATGCGCCTCTCGTAAAATCTAAATTTAAGAGAGTAGAATGTCTCTGAACTCTTAAAGATTATTACCTATGAGGAATTCATTGAAGGGAAGTTATATGAAAAAAAATAAAGAAATGTCTCTTTGATTGCACTTTGAATGTTTCTCTATATAGTGCAACCATCGGTGATCGATTGCTTTTATTTTCAATAATATGGTTCCTTGTATCTTGGCACGCGATCAGCCTAGAGAGCTGGTATTATAGGATATTGTTACTGATGACCGGATATCTGCCAAACACTACGGTCGCGGTGGACGCCTTATCGATCTGGTACGTGCAATATTCTTTGAACGTGAAGAGATTTATCTGCAATCACCTCCTTGCAAATGTTTCTTCTTGTCTGAGGCTTCTGATGAACTATCCATTTCATTGTCGTTGTAGCATGAGCATCAATGGATGGGAGATGATGATCCCTTTGGGCTTCCTTGCTGCCATCGGGTTCTCTCTCTCTCTCTCTCTCTCTCTCTCTCTCTCTCTCTCTCTCTCTCTCTCTAGTATAATGCTTTTTGATTGTTTTCAGTTCGTCACTACTTCTGGAAAATGTGCTCATCATCTCATTGCGATTTTTACAGAGTGAGAGTGGCGAATGAACTTGGAGCTGGAAATGCCAAGGCCGCCAAATTTGCGACCGCTGTGTCGGTGGTTCAGTCTACTACGATTGGCCTCTCGTTCTGCGCGCTCATAATGATCTTGCACAACAAATTTGCCTACATTTACACATCATCCACCGATGTTCTCGAAGAAGTGGACGAGCTATCTTTTCTTCTAGGCGTCACGATTCTCCTCAACAGCGTTCAACCAATTTTGTCTGGTGAGTTCATGTATCGATTCCGTTTACAAAAGTTTTAGTGCCCTTCTTTCTAGCTAGTGTTATGTGTAATTCATGCATGCACAACAAAAACATTTTATTATTAATTATAGTTTATAAGTGCTCATGGACATTCGTTAATGAGAACTTTTATGTATTGTTTACTCTCAGGAGTTGCCGTCGGATCGGGATGGCAAGCATATGTTGCATACATAAATTTGGGATGCTATTACGTCGTTGGGCTTCCTCTTGGATTGCTCATGGAACGGGTGTTTCACTTTGGTGTCATGGTACGTATCCTTAGTCTCCAACCATCTGCTTTCCATTCGATGATAACTCGTTTCTCTCAATATATGTTAAACATGATTTGAAAACATGGAAGGGCGTATGGGGTGGCATGGTACTTGGTGGGACTGCAATCCAAACATTGATACTTGCCGTAACAACAATCAACTGCGATTGGGCGAAGGAGGTACGTGACTTTGTTAGAAAATTTTGAATGTGTGCGCTGTGGAAGTATTGTTTTGGTATTAGTTACAGTTTTTTGTTAGTGACGTTGTGCAAGTGTATGGTATATTTTGTAGAGGATGGACAATGGACAAGATATGATAATTGAAGGATATAGGTCATGAGATATGGAGGAAAATAGTTTCATTAATTGAACAAAATAGTTTGATGGAGGTACAGTAGAGATCTATGACCTCTCATGATGGAGGGTTCACCTCACACACAAGGTGGAGGGTTTACCTCTCACTCTCTTACATCAATGGGTTAAGGCCTTTTTATAGGCATTTCCACCGACTAAGTACAACATTCTAGATTTGTGTAGAATGTTGTTCACTTAGGCTTCATCTAGGAAATTCTAGATTGTAGTTTAAACACTCTTCTTCTAGAAACTTCTACTTGCTTGCATTCCCATGTGAATCTTCTAGATTCAGCTAGCAACCTCCATTCTCAACAATTCTAGACAATCTTCAACATGGATGTTGCTGTGAAGGTTTAGTAGTTTCTAGATAGTTTTAGAAAAATGGATCACAATTTCCAACAGACTTTAACGCCAAATAGAGCACCAGAAAAAAAATGTGTTTAACAAGACTAAGTACATAAAACCCTAGAGCCTATCAGTGACAAAGTCTAAAGTCCCAGATCGGCCAAGTGTACCCACCGAGTAACTCTGGTTCCGCATAAACGAAAAACATGGATATCAGACAACGGGCAAACCCGTATCTAGAAGTCCAAAAAAGATTGTTCCTAACGATCAATGGGGACGGCTAAGTGACCATCGCCCCGTTGACACATTTACGGTTGCTGCCAAAGAGAACCGGCAGTTGTTCGGTGAAGGTTTCCTCTGATAACATCTTTGGGGACCTGTAGCGAGCCGGTCACTAAGTAATACATGTAGGCCGTTGATGCTGGCCGTTCCTTAATAACTGGTCGCGCCTGAGGGTTTTGTATTTTCCATCTTGACAACCATAGTAAATATAAATAAATAAGCACTAGAAGAAGGATTGATTCGGCACATTGCTGATTTTTCACCTGGTATGTGCATCTCTGTGAATCTAATTGACTTGATCGATGCAGGCTGAGAAAGCTAAGGCACGTGTAGCAAAGTGGACTACTTCAAATCCTGAGTCGCTTGCTTCAGCCGCTGGCTAGAATTCCCATCTTCTGTACTGGCTCAGCCTTTATTTTACATGCACAGTCTCTCTGTGTAGGTCCAATTTTGAAGTAGGAGCAATCAAGACACATGATCCCCTCCCTCCTTATGTAAATTACTAGCAAAATGCTACTAGTACTAAAGATTAATTTGTCAAGCACTTGGTTCAAATGCGATGGGATGAAGTATTTTCAGATCATACTCATAGCATCTCTTATTCCGCTCGATTTTATAGACTACGTCTGCCATCTTATGGACAGAGCCCTAGCATAGGATGGATCTTTTGAATTAGCAAAGTCTAAGATAGGATGTCCATATTATAAGAAGTAAAACCTGGATCAAGCAATTGGGAGAGACTTGGTTGTAAGGGCAAAAAAAAAATTCACCCTTTTCTTGTTTTATCCGCAATAAACAACCTCCAAGATTTGAAGAATGTTAATTTGATTCTTAGATGTTTACTTGGCATAGATGTTAGTAGACTATTAAAATCAACAGAACACTCTTTTTTTAATGTGTAGCACAAATTTGATACAGACATGCTGTCAGATGAACTCACGTATCAAGATCCACACATATATGTCATGGCTGCTGCTTCGCTGTAGAGCAAAGTCTATCTATCGATGGCGAATCCAAGCTATGGGATTGGAAAGGTCAATTGGCTTCTACTTTAAGAATCACCTGCAAACAGCAATCGCGACAGCAATGTTCGTGGGGGACTTGAAGACAAGGGTATGACGAGCAGAGGACGGATAGAAATGAGGAAACTACGGCACGTCGCTGGGCCGGCCAATTACAACCAAAGGTTGATCCCAAAACCGACCTATGGTTTTTCAAGATGGGCCGAAAGCTTGAAGGTATGTGAATTGCCGCAACCTATGCAAATTTTGGGATTAAATTGGCAAATATTTAAAAGATTTAATACTAAATTGACATAATTGATTGTGATGACTAAATTGGTAAATCATCAAAAGATTTAAAATTAAATTAACATAATTAAAAGGTTTAAAATTGAATTGGCTACAATACAATAGGCTTAGGACTTTTGGACAATTATTCCAATTTCTTCGAGAAGCATGATCTCTACTAAGGGTACCAATGAGTCAATTCGCTCTGGGTTTTTCCGACACTCCCTTCTCCACCATAGTTCTCTCCAACTTCTTTGAAAAGCGGAGGTACTGACCAGTTCAAAACCAATAATATATCGTGCGAACGATTTAACAAATAGACATCTAGAAAGAAAACGTTCTTGTAGTAAATCGATTTTCCTAAGATACGGACGCAATCGTATAGATTTCAAAAGGGCCGACGGGTGAAGGGAAGAGCTCAGTGGGAAGCACGAGGGACTTCATTCAATTATACATCCTCCGTTTGAATTAAACTAGCATATAAAATTTAAATAAATAAATAAAAAATCAGCAGGGGGAGCGAACAAGTCTCGTACGAAATAAGAGTCGTATCTGCGCTCTAATCAAGAACATTATCTCTTTCTGAATCAAGTGATAAATCTAAACGCTAATGCATGATTGGGTTATGTAGATATCTTATACAATGCTTGACTCTATTTAATAATAGCCCGCTCACTCTCGAGTCCGACCCTCCAGATCCCAAGCCTTGCACGTTTCACAGAACTTCAGTTCTTGATATACGATCCTTCTCCACTCTCTCTCTCTCTCTCTCTCTCTCTCTCTTTCTCATATGGCGAGTGCCGCCAATGGTGATTTGGCGCAATCGGCAGATGGAAGTCAGAACGGCATTGATCATCGGGATGAAAAGGAGGAGGAGAAGAAGCTATCGACTAGAGTGTGCATTGAGACGAAAAAGCTATGGCAGATAGCAGGCCCCGCTATCCTCACTCGGGTGGCAACGTACTCCATGAATGTCGTTACCCAAGCCTTCTCCGGCCACCTCGGGGAAGTCGAGCTCGCCGCCATGTCCATTGCCAACACCGTCATATTGGGCTTCAACCTCGGCCTCCTGGTAATTCATTGGACTCTTTAATTTTCATGCTTGTCTTGCTTGGCGAGAATAGTTTCGTCTCAGTGGCAACATTTGCTGGTGAAAAAACGTATTTCTCTTGTTAATTCTACTTCACAGGACTAAACTTGTTAACGGACTTCCTCTTTGGGCATGGCGAAAATTAATTAGATAGGCATGGCGAGCGCGCTCGAGACGCTCTGTGGCCAAGCCTTCGGCGCAAAGAGATACCACATGCTCGGCATCTACATGCAGAGATCGTGGATCGTGCTCTTCCTGTGTTGCTTCTTGCTGCTGCCAATCTACATTTTCACGACGCCGCTCCTAAAGCTCCTGGGCCAAGCCGACGATGTCGCCGAGATGTCAGGCTTATTGGCCCTGTGGTTCATCCCTCTTCACTTCAGCTTCGCCCTTGCGCTCCCGCTGGACAAGTTCTTGCAGAGCCAGCTGAAGACCGCAGTCACGGCCTGGGTCTCGCTGGCAGGCCTTGCCGTGAACGTGGTCGGGAGCTGGCTGTGCGTGTACGTCTTCGGCTTCGGCGTGGTGGGCCTGTGCGTCGTGCTAGATCTCTCTTGGTGGCTCATTTTCTTGGGGATGTATTTGTACTCGGCTTGTGGGGGTTGTCCGACGACATGGACCGGTTGGTCCGTGGAGGCGTTCTCGGGGCTGTGGGAGTTCTTCAAATTATCTCTCGCTTCGGGAGTCATGCTCTGGTACGTATCTTCCATTTTGAAAATCATGAGAGATTCCTATGGCTTAATTAAAGGCTGTCGCAATTCAATCTTTCATTTTCATCATAATGACTAGACTTGTCAAATAGGTAGATCAGGTCAAATTCAGGTGGGGTCATAAATAATTCAACCCAAATTGACCCATTAACATGCTTATCATCCATTTATTAATAATGTAAATTTATTAACCTATACCAACCCATACCCAACTTATACCTAACTCTATCCATATTGTAAAACACTTATCCTAATTTAAAAAAATATTATATTGTTAAAACATTTCCATACAATTACAAACTTAATGGATAAATTTTATAATTTAAAAAAAAAAACAAAAAAAAAAAAATGGAGGCTTCATTTTACGAAAAATATGGTATTTTTGAAAATGACAATATTTTTTTGTGCTTGATTGAAACTTGAAAATAAATAAGAAAATATTTTTCACTTAATATATAATATATGATTTGATTTTTCGTGAACTCCTTCTAAAGTATTTTTTTTTTAAATAGAATTTTTAATTATTTTTATTTTTTTTTTTCTTTTTTTCTTTCCTCCTTCTCCCAATCGCCAGCCATGACAACTGTGGCCAACAATAGGCAAGCTCAAGCCATGCTAGCCTCAGGCAAGTCTCCACCTTGCCAAATCCGACAAGCTCGAGGCTTGCTAAATTGGGGAGGCTTACATACAACCCAAATTCATTAACAACCCATTTATTAAAACTTAACTAACCCATATATGACCCAACTCATTATAAATGGGTTCAACCCATTTGACACCTCTAGCAGTGACAAATTTTAGGTAAGCATATTATCATAGTAGTTTATGACATGAATTCTTAAAGACAACTATTTGTGCCTCCATGCAATTCTTTTTCGTATCTATTAATTATGTTACGCATCTCTAACTTGAGGGGAAATTTGTCTAAAAAGTTCTAAACCTAATATATTTTTATCAATTCAATCCTAAACTTTTCAATTTTGCTAATTATGTCCTAAACATTTCATATTTTGCTAATTAAATCCATAGAGCTAATTTTGGCCAAAGTTCTAAACACGATCATGCCACGTAGAACGGCCAACATCTACGTCAATAATTTCCGGCCAAAATTGGTTAAATGGACTCAATTGACAAAATGTTAAAAAAGTTTAGGACTAAATTATTAAATGTGCAATAAGTTTACGACTTTTTAAACAATTCTCCCCTAAATTAAGTAATATTTGACATACATCCTATCTATCTTTACTGTCATATAAAACAAAAGGTACTCTTACTTTTCAGAGATCTCAATATTTTTTTCCCTATATACCGTCTACTACTTATTTTATAAATATTTCGTCCATGGATGAATGTGTGAATTCATAATTTTATTTTGTCTCTCAGAGCTTTCAATATTATAATTTGCAGTTTTTCCATCCTGTAATTAATAACTTATTGAAAAAGATTTAATTCTCAAAAGATTTTATCCTTTCGTACGTACAATTTATTTGTATTGTGTATTTTATCAATAAATTTTCTTCAATATATAAAGATAACTATTTTATGTAACAAACTTCTTTTTTAGAATGGCAATTTCTTGCACGCATGCCACTTTGTGCGCATATTGACTCGTACATAATATGCAAGCAATTGCAAATAGATCGAGACCTTAGAGCTTAGTTCTAATTTTTTTACTAATTTTGGTTAGTTGGAAACACGAAAGCTCCTCTAACCCATAAAGCCACTTATTTATTGCCCCTTCTCCATCCTCTTTCTCTTCATTATTATTATTTATTAGCAATTGTGACTTATCTGTATTCAATGATTTTAACATAATAACGTAATAGTATTCCCTATATTAGTTAGTAGACAAAGCTTCTATCATCGTACATGCATTTGAGTCATAGAATATATAATTTAGGGAAAAAATTACGTGATATTATTTTTCGAAGTTATTTTAGATATATTAGTTGCTTTGAACTTTCATAATCCGATACTATGCATACCTTTTATGATTAATGATACGCTAAAGTTAAGTTGAATTTATGCTTACATTTTCCACACTTCATCTTAATTATACTTTGCATGACAATCCGCGCAATAAGTGAGTAAACGTCTAGTATTAAATATGCGCCTTCTCGTAGAATTCAAACCTAACAGAGCAGAATGTTTTTGAACTCCCAAGAACAAATAACCTATGAGGATGTCGTAGAAGGAAAGTTACCTAGAACAATTTGAAATGCTTCTATGTAGACAAACGGAGGTCGACGATTGCTTTTTATTTTCAATGATGTGGTTTCCTCTTTCTCGGCACGCGATCAGCCTAGAGTTTTGGTACTACAAGATAACGATACTTCTGACTGGTTACCTGCGGAATGCTACAGTTGCGGTGGACGCCTTGTCGATCTGGTACGTGCAATTTTCCCTCGAACGTAGGCGATATTTATGAGCACTGCCTGCTTATTACACTGCGAATGTTTCTTTCTTGTGTTGAGATTTTTGATGTTCTGTTTACTTCATTCTCGTTGTAGCATGAGCATCGACGGATGGGAGATGATGATCCCTTTCGCCTTCCTTGCTGCCATCGGGTTCTCTCTCTCTCTCTCTAATGCATCGATTTTGCACAATTTTGAATTCATAACTATCTCACCTTACACTTCGGCTAGCAATGTGTTTTCATCGCACTACGATTTTTGCAGGGTGAGGGTGGCGAATGAACTCGGGGCTGGAAACCCCGGGGCTGCGAAGTTTGCAACCGTCGTGTCGGTGGTTCAATCGACTATGATCGGCCTCTTCTTCTGTGCGCTCGTAATGATCTTGCACGACAAGTTTGCCTACATTTTCACATCATCCGCCCCCGTTCTCGAAGAAGTGGAAAGGCTATCTTATCTTTTAGGGGTTACGATCCTCCTCAACAGTGTTCAACCGATTTTATCAGGAGTTGCCGTCGGATCGGGATGGCAAGTGTATGTTGCATACATAAATTTGGGATGATATTACCTCGTCGGGCTTCCTGTTGGATTGCTCATGGGATGGGTGTTTCACTTTGGTGTCCTGGTACGTATCCAAAGCCTCCGATCATTTGCTTTGCATTAGATGATAACTTGTTTCTCGATTGTAGTAATCATGGTTTGGAAACATGGTAGGGCCTATGGGGTGGCATGGTATTCGGTGGGACTGCGATTCAAACATTGATACTTGCCCTAGTAACAATCAACTGTGATTGGGCGAAGGAGGTACATGACTCTAACCCTAGATAAAGCATCATAAAGTATCTGTTTGTTTGAAGAAAAACTATTTTGGAAAAATTATTTTTCTACTTCTGGGTGTTTGGATGATGAAAAATGTTTTCCCTAAACTATAAACAACAAATTTAGATTGGAAGAAATGACTTCCTCTTCAAATGAAAAGCAAATCATTTTCCTTAAACCACTAAAGAATTTTCTTTAATAATAATTTTCATAGAAAATATTTTCTTTGAATCATTGGTAAGACTAAGCACATAAAGCCCAGAGGTATAAATGACAAAGTCTAAATTCCTAAATCAGCTCGGTGTGCGCAGCGTATCGCTCTCGTTCCGCATAGCAGATTGTCGTCAAGACTTTCCTATTTGGCATATTCGAACTCTATAATGCTTCTTTCCTATCAACTGTCACAAAAATAAATATAAAAATTTGATAGCAGGAGGCATATCCATCCCTAGAAGCCCAAAAGCCTGTCCCTAATGATCAATAGGGATGGCCAATCGCCGGTTGCCCGTCATCGCCCGCCATACCTATGCAGCCAAAGAGAACCGGTCTTTAGTAACCAGATGCCCGAAATTAGTTCTCTCTTCCCTAGTTTGTGAGCTTCTCTGGATACGCGTGTGGGCTTTATACATTCAATCGTATCGATCATAGAAAATCCAAATGAATAAGAACTAGAAGGATGATCCAGTACATGGCTAAATTTTTCACTTAGTATAGGTTATTGGCTTTGGCGGTGTGTCTCTATGAATCTAATCGACTTACTCAATGCAATGCAGGCTGAGAAAGCTAAGGCACTGGTGGCAAAGTGGGCTACTCCAGATCCTGAGCCGCTTGCTTCGGCCGATGGCTAGGACTCTCATCTTCAATGTCGGATCAGCCTCTAATTTGTATGCGCAGTTGAGTTTTCTGATGCATTTAAATCTACTCCAAAACTTGGCTGCAGTTATTCAGATAAATCTCTCTGTGCAGCTTCAATTTGAAGCAGGAGCAATCAAGACAAAGGGTTCTTTTTCCCCATAGTCAAGTCAATGAAGTCGAGTCGCTAGCGTTGGTCGTGCATGCAACCTCTCTTCATGTAAATTACAAACAAAATGCTATAGATTTTTAATTGTTTAGACGCTTGGTTCAAACACGATGGATGATGTATTCAGATTGTATTCACAGCATCTCTTGTTCCGATCAATCTTTACGAACTATGTCTGCCATCTTATAGATGGAGCCTTAGATAGAGGATGTGTATTTTGAATTAGTGAAGTCTAAGATTAGATACCTATATCATGAGAAGTAAAGACGTAGATAAGGCAATGGAGAGATGGTTGAAATGAAAAAAAAGAAGAAGAAGGGATAAGTGTAGTAGAAGTCCTAAAATTTGTCAGGAAAATGCAATTGATCCTAAAATTTATAAAAAGTACAATAAAAAAAACTTGTCAAATTGATTCAATTAAGTCCTAAAGTTAATACCGTCAAATTTTTAAAGGAAAATGATGACGTGACGCGGACGTGGCATTTTAAATGAATTTTTATTTTCCATGTGACCTTTTTTAAATTTTTTTTATTCAAAATTTTTAAAATTAGACTTAAAAACTAGAAAAGAAAAGCTAAAATTTATTTAAAAAACAAAATTGTTCAAAAAAAAAAAAATGGCATGCGCTTCAGCCATCGTCGCCGCCCCTCGCTGGAGGGGCCGGCAACAGCTTGTCGGCCCAGGGGGGTGGCCAGCCCTTGCTCAACTAGGGCGAGGGTCACCAGCCCTTCGGCAATGGGCAGTGGTGGTGGAAGGGCCTGCCATTTTCTTTTCTTTTCTTTTTTTTTTCACAGTTTTGTTTTTTAAATAAATTTTAGCTTTTCTTTTTTAGTTTTTAAATCTAATTTTAAAAATTTTGAATAAAAAATAATTTTAAAAATTTTGAATAAAAAATAATTTTAAAAAAGCCACATGGAAAATAAAAATTCATTTAAAATGCCATGTCAACATTTTCCCTTAAAAATTTTGACGGTGTTAACTTTAGGATTCGATTGAACAAATTTGATAAGTTTTAGAATTTGATTGCACTTTTTATAAGTTTTAAAACTCAATTGCATTTTCCTAATGAGTTTTAGGATTTCCATTACACTTATCCAAAAAAAAAAAAAAAAAACAGAAAAAAAAAAAAAAACAAGAGAGAAATCGCCCAATGCTTGTATTATAGACGATAAATGACCTCCTTTATAACGGCATGTGGCGAGCTCGAAGCTCGTCAATC
This sequence comes from Eucalyptus marginata, assembly GCA_014182565.1. Classification (NCBI taxonomy): domain Eukaryota; kingdom Viridiplantae; phylum Streptophyta; class Magnoliopsida; order Myrtales; family Myrtaceae; genus Eucalyptus; species Eucalyptus marginata. The sequence continues at coordinate 31,204,085 of CM024590.1, forward strand.
TGATAAGGCTAGAGCTCACATGTGGCTACTCTTTGACCATCGTCGTGGCCTCGATCGGCCAAGGAAAAAGTAAAAAGAAAGGAATATATAAAAATAATTAAAAATTTGATTTTTAAATATTTTTGTAAGAACGAACATTTCTTTATTTAGGGACCTGAGCCCAAGCAATGAGGACCTCGCACAGCCTTTGTGGACCTGGGCCTAAGGATTAGGGGTAAGTGTCGGTCTATGGTCAACCTGTCATGCCCTAATCCTCGAGCGCGTGCCCATCCCTCAATGGTCGATAAAATTTTGCAACTTCCCAGGACGAGTCGACGACCCTTTCATTTTATTGCACATGCGAAAGCGAATAACAAATCCCCTGACAGTAACCATCTCGGGATAGAAAAGCATGACATCAGATTCAAAAACAAAACATGCTGATATAGGCGAAATGAGTCATATACAAAAGTCTACCATCATAAGACTTCCAAAGACTGACTCTGAAAAGGAACTGTTCTATTTGACCTACACTTTAGATCACCTCAGCTCGGCTCCAGGCCTTCCATCCTACGGTCTTGAAAAATGAAGCCCACGACGGGGTGAGATATGAATTTCAACGAGTTCACACTCTAAACCTCGATCAGGAGGGTAATACGCCTAAGATGTCTTAATCGCACAATCATACAATCACAGAGGCTTACCTTGGCCTCAGTTCCTTCCTACAGGTCAGCATAGTTCTTATCACAACCATGTGTATATAGCAAATTCACACACCAATTTGGAACGTCCAAACCAATCATTACTCACACAACCAAGAATCACAATTTAATCACTGCTCACATGAGCAAGAACTACTGATACACATCAAAGTAAGAATTATAATTAAATCATTGCTCACACGAGCAAGAACTACCAATACACATCAAGCAAGAATTATAATTAAATCACTGCTCACATGAGCAAGAACTACCAATACACATCAAGCGAGAATCGCCGACACACGTCAATCCATCAATTCAACTCAACATGTGTTCCAATTAATTAACTATTGCTACCCACACGAGCAGTTTTATACGACACACGCTGGGGAAGAATAATAATTACCGACACACGCTGTGGAAGACTAATAACTACCGACACACGCCGGGAAAGACTAATAACTACTGACACACGCCGGGAAAGGGTAAAATCCACCGACACATGCCGGGGAAGAGTAATAGCTACCGACACACGCCGGGAAGGAATAATAACTACCGACACATGCTGGGAAAAAGTAAAATCCACTGACACACGCCGGGGAAGAATAATAACTACTAATGTCCACCAACACACGCTGGGGATGGGTTCTCTTAACTATTAACGTCCACCAACACACGCTGGGGATAGATTTTCTTAACTATTAACGTCCACTAACACACGTTGGGGACAGATTCTCTTAACTATCACATGATCATCAAGCATAAACTCAAGGCATATCACAAACCAACCATATATCATTAAATGAGCAATTTCCAGCAATCAAACCCTCAAGAACCATCACAACTCATAATTGGCTCTAACCGGCAGAATAGGCCCACTCGCATGTCTCCAAGTTTAAATCCAGAAACCAAATCAAAAAAGTTTGGAAAATTCCCAAATTTTAGTATGTGGTAAAGGACATATAAACAAACGTTTTGCATGAAGATATCTTAACCCAGATCCTTCTAGATTTGGCCCAGTATATCGCTCAATCCAGCACCAAAATTGGGTCTGTTTCCAAAAAGTCTATTTTTCGAAATCAGTTTGGTTCGAGGTCCAAAACGTGTCCGTTTGATCAGAAATTTGAGTATGTTAAACTAGATGATGTGAAAAACAATTTTTGTGAAGAAACCATTTTGAAATTCAAACTCTAAGAGTTGATAAAAACCCCTAGAATCCTAAAAGGTCACCAGTTCCAGTGAAAATTGAGGTTCTATTTGTAAATGACGGCACTGATATCTCTTTCTTTTAAGCCCTAAAAATCTTGAGAAAAATATATGTTGTAGTTGAGGATGTCTAAAAAGTTTCTCAAGAAGACATCAACCACAAATTCGCAACCCATTTTGATCTACAAAAATGGCAAATAACGAGGGTCCAGAAACTAGAATTGCAGGAATCCCACTGGATTCGACTAATCCATCATCAACGGTGCTAATCTCACTAATTAGCTTAACACTAATCCATTCTAAAGCTAATATAACCATTCTAGTTTATCACTAATCCATACTTAAGCTAATTTAACAACCCTTAAGCATAATTAACTTACTAAGTAAGGTTTAGTGAGCAAACTCACTTGTTTGGCGATCCGGTTGGTTCAAATCGACGGGGACGCGACAAGGGACGATCCTCTCCAAAGCGGTCCTAGCTTTCGGGGTCCGGAAGCAGGCCAAAATGGGCCAAGATAGTTGCTGGAAACCCATAAATTCCAACTGCTGTCCGGGGCCAAAAAAGGTTGAAATAAGAGCCGGTTGAGGCGACAACGGGCTAAGGCGAACCAAGGAGGCTAAACCAAGTCCAAGCAAGCTCCACGGCGGCTCTGGTGACGTCACACAGCGGCTGAACAACCCTGGCACGGCTTGAGGCAGCGGCTGGAATGCGAGATAGGCGGCTAGAGCGCGGGGTCGCGTGGGTGAGCGCGGGGCAGCGGCGGCGCGCAAGGAGGTGGATGGCATGCGGCGAGGGTCTGGCGGCGACGTGCTGGCTTCGACGACTCCTTATGGGTTTTACTGAGCTTCAACGGCACAAAGAAGAAAGAGGGAAGGCTGGCAGACGGTTGAGGGGGGAGAGAGGAAGGATGAGGGAACAAAGGGGGCCACTTGGTCTCTTATCCTCATCTTCTTGTTCCCCAAGACCAAGTCCAACTTGTGTGCTGTCTTCCATAGCAATCTTCAGCCTTCAAGCTTCCTCAACAAGCTAGGGAAATGGTCCAAAAGTCATAGACAATGGGGGCATACGAATTTGCTTGGTTTTCTCCTTAATTGGACAATCAATTCTTCTTGAATCAATCCAATTTAGCCTCTATAAATTCAACCGACACCTCATTGATCCAATTGGTATTTTTCCTCACCAATTGATCCTACTTGCTTCCAATTGCGCAATAAAAAACGGTCCTCGGACTTTTTGGACAGAAACGACCCTACCTCGACTTTTTCCCAAAAAGTCTGGGTTTGTAGAAAAATTTTCTGAGACTGAGTTGATGTTCCTAAAATGACTTGTGACATGCCAAAACTTTCAATTTCTAAAATCGGATTCAAATTTGCGGTGAATTTCAATCCGACGTGATTTTAGCGTAACCTAGGCTACCGGGTAGCTTTTAGAAATTTTTAGTGTAAATGACCCGTGGTCGATTTTCTTCGAGCCACAATGTACAACTTCGACACATCGGCAACTCTCGGTGGTCGTGAAAATCTCAAGGTTTCAATTACGGGCACATGGTACCCAAAATGATAGAAAATTGGTCTAGTGCCAATCGACGAGAATTTTGCAATAAGGTGGAATCATCCACACTTTGATCACACATCTCAGTTGAATCGACCTATCCTTGATCTCTGATTGATTTTGACAATACCGCGATGACCCTTGTAGACTAGCACGGTCGAGCAGTCAATTTCTGATCGAATTCTTAAGTCCACCGCATTAAAATCTCTTAATGACTTTCCTAAATAGTTTAGTTATCTCATGAGTGATCGGCTCTGAGAATAACACTATAGGCACGTCAATGAAATGCCCGATTTATTTAATTGAAAACAGGATTGAAAATCCTGGATGTCACAACTCTTCCCCTCTTATAAAAATTTCGTCCTTGAAATTTAAACATTTACCAATCTTGACGAAAGGTGGGGGTATTGTCATTTGTTCGGGTTTCACTTTCCCACGTTGCTTCTTCAGTCCCGTGGTGTTGTTAGACCACTTTGACCAAGGGGACCATCTTGGTACATAGAATCTATTCTGAACCACAAGCTGAATCGGGCTTTCCACGTACGACACTCTGTCGTCCACGTCTGATTCTTCAAGATTTAGCACGTGGGTCAGGTCAGACTCACACGTCCTCAACCTCGACACATGAAAGATGTCATGCACTCGCACCTACTTCGGCAGCAATGCAAGAAGATACACTAGGATCTCGATTCTCTCTCTAGAATCTCAAAAGGACTTACGTACCTCGGTTTCAGTTTGTTAGAGCTAGTACGAACACCTAGATGGGGGGTGAATAGGTGTTCAAAGAAATTTCCGCAAGACTTAATAAATCAAATCATCTTTAGAAGATAATAGATTGAAGATGTAAACGACTATAAGTAGTTATATAAAGCTACAAATTAACATAAGGAGTTTAGGGAAAGAGAATAGAAACACAAGGTTTATAGTGGTTCGGCTTAGACCAAGCCTATGTCCACTCTCCCGCACTAACAGCCCACTGGCTGAATTTCACTATGAATCAAAAGAAATTTTTACAGTCTCACGTCCTCGACTTCTTAGTGTAGAAACTCTACTACACTCTTTCAAAGTCTCACAAAAGTTTGCTCTCTCTTTTGAGTACAAGATAAGCTCAACGATTGAAATAGCAAAGGACTAAGAGCTTCAAACTTTGGAATTTTTCTTTCATGCACACACTCGAACAACTTGCGAGTCTTCCTTATATACTCCTCCATGCCTCTACAACCGTTGGCACTTTCCAAAGGAGTTCCTCCAATCTATCCTCTGGACAGAATCAATCAAGGAGATCTCGAGTCGTTTAAGGAATGTGATGATAGCCCATCAATCCTGCTCGCCCATACAATCGGGATTTTGGTTTCCATAAGTAGAACCTTCCAAGTATACTTCGCTTTTCAAGAGATCTAATTATCCGAATTGATTCCGATAAGAATAATTGATCACAAGGTGCTATCTCCAACTGTAAGATCTTCCACAAACCGTACGAACCGAAACCTTGAAGATAAACTCGCATCTGGACACGTCTTCTCTTGTCGGTCTAGAATCTGTTAGTGAGGTCAGACTTTGAGCTTAAAGTGTAACAATTTTTAGACTTCGATAGATAAGACTTGAGTTCTTCAGACTATAACATTTGAGTTTGCAACCCTTCAGACTAGACTATTTGGAAAGGTTTTGTCAGCTTCAAAACGATAAGGAGTCTTCTCTAACAATCTCCCCCTTTTTGATGGTGACAAAACTTTCCTACAGATTTGCAAAATTTTAACCAGCAACACTTAAACAAATCATGATGTCTTATAAATTAATTAGGGTCTGGATAGTATTGATTCTACAACCACAGAAAACACATTAGTCTTGCATAATAAATAACTATCCAGACCCTAATTAAAATCACAGACATAGTTGTTGCAAGCCAAAATCCAAACCAAGTCAAAGTCCAAACCAAATAAAATCGCCAGTCAGTTCAAAATCAAACTAATGTCAAATCAAATCAAATTTGCACACAAATTTTCTCCCCCTTTTTGTCAATAGCGAAAAAGGTGTAGAGAACTAAAAGAAGTTTGGATAAAGTTATGGTTGTTTGGGGATGCGAACGATCTAGAAATCCCCCATAGATTTGACAGTCTCCTCCAGCTTCCTCAGGTTCTCCTTTAGTTGTTGAATATCTTCACCCTTTGCGTTGGCTTGAACTTGAAGCTTGAGGGCTTGTACCTGATCATGCATAGAAACTGAAGTAGCTTGATGAGCTGATTGCATGTTCTGAAATTCACACTCCAATTCATAAAGCTGAGCTTTGATCTCCACAAGAAGCTCGAGCAGTCTCTTAAAGTCTGCTGTATTGTCGGTTTGAGTACTCGCTTCAGCATGTGTAGTTTGAGGAGTGTTAACAGATGATGGAACCTCAGCACGAACATCTAGACTTGGAAATGAAGCCTCATTAACATCTTCAGGAAATTGAGAGGCATACACATCCTCTGGATCGGCAAGAGAACGACTAACATCATCACTAGTGAAAGCAAGTGAAGAAGTACCTCTCTTATCAGCAGCTCCCCTTGTTTTTGTGCCTTCAGGTGGAGAAAAGTACTCTTCTTCCTATTCTTGCTCTTTTTCAGCATCAATGTGATGTTGTCCTTCTTCTTCTGCATGATAATCTTCATGATCCTGTTCTTCTTCTTGTTCTCTTTCTTTTTCTTCTTTATTTGTTCTTCCTTCCTTTTCCTCTATTCTCATCGCTTCTCTTCCTTCATCTCTCTGTTCTGTCTCTTCTCTTTCTCTGTTCTCTCGATCCTCTGTCTCTAGAAAGCTAACAAAACTCTGTAAATTCTTTAAGGCAAAAGCAGAGAGAGTGATGTCATCCTCATCTTCTTCATCCTGCAAGATGAGTGCTCTCTTCTTCTTAACTGGTTCAGTCATAGGCTCTTTGCCTTTCCTTTTTCCTGCTGCAGAGGCTTGTCTTGCCTTGACAGGGGACTTCACCTTAATGCTCTCTAGAACCTTGTTTAGCTCCTTCAGACGCATCTTGGAAACCATCTTCAGTCCCACTACCATTGGAGCAATGGTTCGGACACATAGAATCTTGGGAGGCTGAATATTGAAATGTCTGAATAAACGAGTAACAAGAGCAGAATAAGGAAGTTATCCCTTGTCCTTCACCACTGTCCTATACATGTTTATAAGAATGGTATGAGGCAGAGAGAACTTGAATCCAATATTGATCGCATACATCAGCTTCGCTTCAGAGTTTGAGATATCAGTTTTTGATGTTGATTTGGGTCTGAGACAGTTAATCACAATCTTGTGAAGTAGGATATTGGATGCATTCATCCTGGAGTAAGAGATCCTGCCTTCGGTAATCCTATCTCGAACAAGCTCCAAAATAGCATGAGCAACAGACACGCTGATTGGTTGGAAACTCCCTCTTTCCACCCCTATCACATCAGCTAGAGTATCCACATCGACCACTAAATCCTTGTCTCTAACACTAAAGGAAAATCTATTCGCATCTAAAAAGGATAGATTTGAATAGAAGTAAGCAGTAAGTTTTGGATAAGCAACATTCGTCTCAGAACAAAAACGTTCAAGTTGAAGGAGTGCAAACTTCTCCCTCAGTTTCACTTTCAACGAATCAAGAAAATCAAAATCAACACTCCTAGGGTTCATTACCCCTCGCTTTAACAGTTTAGAATAAGTTCTCTTGTGGTCCTTAGAACGAAAAAGATCCGTCCTTTCACCACGAATATTTGTAGCTACCCCCATCCTAGGCTGAAAATGTAAGAACATCCTTTCATCGTCATCTTTCACCTCAGGCTGATTAAAACCACCAAAGCGCGGATCACTGGGAAAATTGGCAAATGCCAATGCTGCAGAACCTTTACGCACAATGCCTAACCTTTCCATGGTGTTCAAGAAAAAAGTTTCGTTCTTGTAACCATTTGATTTCAAAAACTCATCAATCAAAGTCATTGCAAAACCACCCATTTTTAAGTTCGAGTAGAGTCTGAACAAAAATTGGGGTTTTTGGGCTCTTACAGGTTCAACATCTTCGATGATTTCTTCCTCTGCTTGTTGCTGCGAAGGAACTTGAGTCCTAGGTTGAGGAGAGTGATGCGGTTGAGAAGGTTGTTGTTGACTTTGCTGCTGTTGTTGTGGAGATTCTTCTTCCTCGGTCATATCGAAGTGCATAGGACCCTCACGCATATGCTGTGGTCCCAAGCTCGCGATTCTAGAAGACTTTCTTTGGGAAGACATTGTCACTTTCTTGGAGGGATTTCTCGAACTCGATCGTGACAAAAAGGTGAGATCTTTTTGGAATAAACTAGAGAGAAAGTGAGAGAAAATAAAGTTATGTATTCTAGGGTTCGTGTGAAAACAAATAAGAAAATCTACAGTATATAAAGCAGGCAAAACGGGGTATACGAATCGTCATTAAGGAAAAAGTAAAAACTACATTTTTGAAAATGAAAAATTGCCATAAATTTAAAATTAAAAGGATAATTGCTAAAAATAAAATAAGTACGTAATGATTCAAAAAGTAAACGTACCTTTTCAAAATTTCACCCATAAATTAAATTACTAACACATAATTAACTTACAGTCGCCACTTGTGGTTATTCTGAGTCTGATCATCTTCAGACTTTAGCTTATAAGAGATATAATGTTCAGTCTAGTACGAATAGACTCAATTAGATTTTTCTCCAGTGGCTTTGTAAATATGCATGCCAACTGATTCTTCGAGTCAATGAATTGTATCATAACTTCTCCATTCTGAACATGATCTCTAATGAAATGATGTCGAATTTCTATGTGCTTTGCTCTTGAATGAAGAATTGGATTCTTTGTGAGATTGATTGCACTAGTGTTGTCGCATTTGATCTCGGTGCATGAGTCTTCAATTCCAAAGTCTCTTAGCTGTTGCTTTATCTATAAGTTTGAGAACAACAGCTTTCAAGAGCCACATACTCCGCTTCTGCTGTTGAAAGAGCTACGGTACTCTATTTTCTTGAGAACCAAGATACTATCCTGTTGCCCAGCAATTGACAAGTACCAGAAGTGAAGGTACCACGCCTTGAAGCGATGAGGTACCAAGTTAGGTAGGCCATCATCGACCAAAATGGTGGATCCACAAGCTCACGGGTCAAATTAGTCCCGGAAACTAGAAAATAGGGGCACTGGAAGATTACCTACCTCAGAACCCCATAGCGCATGTGACGTGCCTCCATCTACGGACCTGAAAAGAATGAGCCCATGACGGGGTGAGACAATGTCTCAGCAAGTTCACCCCTTAAACCCCGACTAGGAAGAAAATACGCCTAGAGGTAATCTAACCACACATTACAGAGGACTCACCTCGCCTCAATTCCTTCTTGCATGTCAATACAGTTCGTATAATCAATGCATATAACAGGTGCACCCATCAATTGGAATGCCTCAATCAATCGCATCTCAATTAATTATAGATGTCCTGATTATAGGGTCAAATTGTTATGACACATCCCATTTCGTGACACACAATTTTGTCCCATAATCCGGCGCATCTATCTCAATCAATCACACGTTCCAATTGCTTACTACCCGCACAGGCAGTTTTATCCGACGCACATTGGTCTTCTGGCGTAGCTAGGCTTTGCCTCATCCCTTGAGCACGGCAATGTCCACCCGACACACATCGGAGACGGCATTCCCGAAGGAGTTTCGGTCCAGCCTCTACCGCGATCCGGCATCCATTGATAGGGCATCCCATATAGGGGCAACATCCACCCGACACACATCGGGGGCAGGTTCTCTTAACCATCACACGATCATTCACTTCCGGCCAAGGACACCGTGCATTGCACTCAAATGCCTTAATTAAGATAACGCACTTGGCCTATTTTCTTCGTATTAAAAACACCTGGTGAAAATAATCGTGTGTGGGTACACGGTCAGATCGAACTTTAAAAATGGACATCCTTCTTTTTAAAATCACACTATTTAATATAGTACTTAAAAACATTTTCGGTGTCAAAACCTGACACTCGAGATTTTCTAATTAAATACCAAAATTTCATAATTTTGAAATAAATAACCAAAATCCCAATCACTACTCAATTTGCACAAATTAACATTCAATTGCATAAACTAAGCACACCACTGCAATTAGCATGAAATTCCAATCACCGACTATCTCGGTATAATTTCCGAAAAATATGAAATAATTAAATAAATAACAAAAATAATTAAATAAATACAAATTAAATCAATAAATGTACACTTAGGCCTAAAATGCTAATCTAACCACCTAAACGAGCCTAGAAAAATAATGTACCTATCTAGATAAATAGTACAATCTATCTAACCTTTAATGAATCCAATCTAACCACTTAACAATCCTAATTAAGTAATTAAATCACTAATCTATCTAAACTAACAAGCTAAGCCATACTTAGCCTAAACTAATTACCTACTAAATATCATTAACTCCATAAGTAGAGTTTAGCAAGTAAACTCACTGAATTAGTGAACCAATGAGTCCACGGTGACGGTGACGGCAACGCCAAGGCGGGCGAGAACCAAGCCTTGAGCGACACCAACGGAGGTCCGGACAGGCCCGAAAATGGCCCACAAAGCCTCAGCCCATAGCTGAGGTTTCAGTTCTCTTTTGGGTCGAGAAATCTGGATCAAGCGGCTGGGTTGGGCTGAAATGGCCATGGCAGGACGGTGGCGACTGCAGCAGCTCCTGGCGGGCTCGACGGAGACGGACGGTGGCTGGAATGGCAACAAAGACGGCTTAGCTAGCTAGACGAAGGCTTGATGGCGGCTTGGGCGTGAGCAGGAGGCGGAATGGCAGGGACTTAGCGACAGGCCCGCGGGCATGCGGCTGGAGCGTGACGGGCGGATGGACGGCAGTCAAAGGTGCAGGGGGCTTGGCTGGCTGTTGGCTGGCTTCCTCTGGTTTTGTACTCTTCAAACAACAACAATGGTGCAAGGAACAAGGAAGAAGAAGAAATAGAAGGCTGAGCTGAAGAAGGGGGACCTAAATGGCCTCCAAAGTCCACAAAAATATCTCAAACACTCATTGTTTGGCCCCCACCAGCCTTGGCCATCCACAACAGCCATTTTCCCCTCCAATTTTCCTCAACAAGCCTCCAATGATGCCCCAAAAATTGCACCCCACCCATAGCTACGAATTTCATGCATCCAACTTCAATTCCAATCCGAATCCTCTTCAATTAAATCCAATTGGAGCCCAAAAATTCTAGCCAAGGTATTCACATTAAATTCTTTTAATTCCTCGCCAAATGAACCAACTTGAACCCTAAAAATTCACCCAAAAACGGCCCTCTAATTTTCCTAATCCAAAAACGCCTAAATTTGATTTTTCGCCAAAAGCTCGGGTTTGCAAAAAAATCTTCAGAGAATGAGTCGACGTTCCTAAAATGAATCGTGACATGACAAAACTTTCCATTTCTGAAATTGGGTTCAAATTCACGGTTAATGTCAACCGGGCGCGATTTTAGCGTAACCTAACTTACTGGGTAGCTTTTAGGAATTTTTAGTGCAATTAACTTGTGGTCGATTATTTTCGAACCACATTGTGCATCTTCGACTCATTGGCAACTTCGAACCACATAAATGATAGAAAAATCAGTTTAGTATCGTTCGACGAGAATTTTGGAATTAGGTGGAACCACCCACGCTTTAATCACATACCTCAGTCGAATTGACCTATCTCCGATCTCTTATTGATTTTGACGGTGCCATATTGAGCCTTGCAGATTAGCACGATTGAGCAGTCAATTTCTGTTTAAATGCTCAAGTCTATTGCGTTAAAATCCCTTAACGGCTTTACCAGATAGACTAGTTATCTCGTGAGTGATCAGCTCAAAGAAAAATACTATAGGCGCATCGATGAAAAGCCTAACTTATTCAATTGAAAACAAAATAAAAAATTGGGGCTATCACACAGGGTCCTCTTTCTCTTGCCTTTGTCATGGTAAAATTTCAATTTTTTTTAGATTTCGTTTAGCAGGACAAATCATTCTTAGCCTGCCATGACACCTTTTTGTCCTATTACATTTCTAATGTGATGCTATATGTCCTTGAATTTTTATAAATTCTTACATAGCTCACCTTAGGAAACTCTCTCCATGAAAGTTGTTCTTCATGATGCTCTTGATGTTTTTTAATTTTCTTGAAGCCGATTATCAATGGGTTCCTCTTTAATTGCTTCAAATTGTGTGCCCTGTTCTATGGCTTTTGTTGTGATTCTTTGTTTTGATTTTCTTCTAGAAATTTTTAGGGCATCTTGCATGTTGAATTGAATTCACATGTCTAGGTTTGGACCATGTTTAGGATGTCTGTGAAGCCTGATTAGTGTGCATAGGATGCATCCGAGTTAGCATTGATGATTAAATGTGTTCCATAGTCATGATAAAATTTTGATATGCCATTAATAATCTTTTCTCACAATTCATTGTTTAATCATTCTTTAAATGGTTTTCAAGCATCATTTGAACTTTTCTTAGCTTTTAATGCGTTTACTTTCATTTAAGATATATTATGTTTGGCGCTTGTTGACTGAATAAGTGATCCAATGTTGACTCACTAGAATTGCTTGATTGATTGCTTGATTGATTGAAAACCAAGGCTCGAGGGCCTGCTTGCATGCTTACTTTCTACTATGCATGTGATTTTTAGATGTATGCATAAGAGCGATGCATGAACTTGTGGGATACCTTTGGGTTACACTTGGAGCTTGTTTTCAGGGCTTTTTAGTGTTGGTTGCCACGCGAGAACACAAATGATGACCAATAGCTATAAGCCATAAAAAATGAATTGGGGTAGGTGTCCTAGAGGGATCATCGCATGAATTGCAAAGACCAACCCTAAGGCCGATTTTGATCAATTCTGCATGTTGGTTTAATTTCTTGATTATTTTCTTTTGTCTTTTGTGATTGTGATTGTTTTTGTATGTTTGTAACAATGATAGTTTCTTTCATCCTGTATGTACCTAGTCTTAGTATAAGATTAGGCTTAGAAAAGGTCTGTGGAGATGGAGACTCTCCAGGACATGAAAACGATGAATGATCGATATCCAATATGACCTTGTTTTTTGTGCCATTTGTTCCCCGATATATGCTATTGGTTGTTTCGTGTTGTATAAATACTCGACGAGTTGCAGGTTTCTTTCTTTCGATTTACTTTTTGTTTAAGATTGCATGTTAGATTTACTGATTTCCTTCAATTGCTTTCTTGGGTGTTTACTTACTGCATCGCCTTTAAATTCCAAATTGATTGTTTTCTTTATTTTTCTCTTTTGATAGAAATAGAATTGCATGAAATTGACTATCCATGCGTAATCACCTAGTATGATCACCTAGTTAGACTCATTGACATGAAAAAGTAAAAAAGACATGTATGGACACCTTAGGAAGCATGACAAATTGTTAGCTACTAAAAGGGTGCTAATAGAAATGTTAGCGTAACCCAAGTCCTTCAATTCTAGAATCTCTAGTTGCATTGATATCGAGAGACGACTCTCAAACCTTGATTTGGTTTTCTAGCTGACCCCCAAAAACAAGGCTAGTGGCGACTCTTGACTCGAATCTAGGTTGTCTTAAACAATTCATAGATAATAAATGAATCCATCGTAAAGGGTATGGGTCTTGACAAGACTCACCATAGTTTAGCATACCTAATGTAGAAATCTCCTGAAAGATGAAGTAATGTCATATTTATGGATGAGAGTACTATTGGGAGAGCTACTATGAAAAGATAACTCCAAATTCGTTATTCACATTCGATATCCTGTTCAAGGTGTATCGTTTATGTGGATGCGGATAACAACACTTTTTGCTGTCACACAAGGTACAAGCTTATGAGAGTTAATGACCATAATCGAGCGAACTCACATGGTCAATCCCGACAAATGAAGTGCTTTTGAGACACATACCGTAAGGGAACTCCCATGGTCAAGTATCCCTAAACCAGACCTTCCCCCTAACACCCGAGGTTAGGTCGCGACAGGCTTCTCTCTTCTTTACGATCTCAATCATTCTTTCACAAGTGATGAATCCATAGTCATCAAAAGTGACTTGACTCTCCCTTTGTCTTTTAAATAGATCAGTAAAGCTTTTGTCCATTCTCATGGTAGACCAACTAAGTCACAAGAGAGTTAAGGATAAGGCACTCAAGTTAAGGACACACTTTCTACATCACAAGTGTTTTGACTTTGTGGTTCTATTGTTGCATTTGGTGCTTCATGAAAGTTCCCCAAACTCAGAAAGGACATCACATATTCATGTCATGGTATGCACAAATTCTTGTTGTTCTAAGATTATTAATAAGTTCATTTTTTGGGTTTGCTCGCTAAGGATGAGCCTTCATTTTTTCTTAATCATGCCATTGATCGCTATAGACGGGACTATTCTATGGCGGGTCAGTCGATCCTTTTTTGATGAATCAGGCAATGGCAATGTTATACCGGTCGTGCGCATCTTCTCTTGTTACATCCTGGAATTTCAATCCTGTTTTCAATTTAATAAATCGGGCCTTTCATCGACGCGACTATAGTGCTATTTTTAGAGCTGATCACTCTTGGGATAACTAGACTACATGGGGAAGTCATTAAGGAATTTTAATGCAATAGACTTGAGAATTCAACCAGGAATCGACTACTCAACCGTGCTCATCTGCAGAGATCAGAGATAGGTCGGTTTGATTGAGATGTGTGGCTAAACGTGGATGATTCCACCAAATTACAAAATTCTCGTCAATCGGTACTAGACTGATTTTTCTGTCGTTTTGGTACCCTATGTCCATATTTGAAACCTCCAGATTTTCATGACCACCGAGAGTCGCCAATGTGTCGAAGAGGTTCATTGTGGCTCGAAGAAAATCGATCATGCGTCATTTGCATTAAAATTTTTGAAAGCTACCCGGTAAGCTAGGTTATGCTAAAATCGCGCAAGATTAAAATTAATCGCGAATTTGAATCCGATTTCAGAAATTAAAAATTCTGCTACGTCACAAGTCATTTTAGGAATGTCGACTCATCCTCCGAAGATTTTTCTACAAACCGAGATTTTTGGCGAAAAGTCAATATAGGACTGTTTTCGATGGAAAATTTAGAGTATCGTTTGTTATCACATTTTTGGGATGCAAGTAGGTTCTATTAGCAAGGAAAAATATCAATTTGATCGAGGACTCGACGGTGGAATTTATGGGAGCCAAATTGATTTAATTTAAGTGGGAATTTGGTTCAATTTGGAGAGAGACCCTTCAAAATTCGTAGCCCCCCCTTCCCTTAACCTTTAGACCACCGCCAAAGCTTCCTAAGCAAGTTTGTTGCTCTGCTTTTGGCTAAGGAAGACAGCCCATCCAAGTGGGGCCTCTTCAAGAGGACAAGAAGATAGGAGTGAAGCAAGAGGGACCCTCCACAAGCTTGTTGTCTCCCCTTCTTCCCCATCTGGTCGAGCGTCCCTCCATTTTCCAGAAGCTTGAAGCCTAAAAAAATTCTAGAAAGTCGACCGCAGCCCCCTCCCTCGTTGATGCCGCCTGCCGCCTGTTGGACCGCCGGAACGCCGCCATCACGCGCTCGAGCCCGCCCGCGAGTCCGCTTGCTCGTCTCACGACTTCTCGCCATCCCACTTGCGTTCGAGCCTCCTACTCGTGTCCCCTGTCTTCCCGAGCCACCTCAGGCCACCGTCAGAGTCGTCCCACCACCGTCTAGCCGCCGGAGTCGCTCGCTTGGCCGTTGCTGTCTCCGCCTGGCCCTGTCTTGCCGTTTCCAGCCCAACCAGTCGCTTAGCCACCTTCTTCGGCCCATGAATAGAACCGAGAAGCCTTGGGTTTGCTGGGCACTGTTTCGCCCGTTTGGGATAGCTTTCGGGTCTCGAAAGGTGCACCCGCTTTGGAGTTTGTGGACCGCCTCCGCATCCCCATCGAAGTGAACTCACCAGCTCGCAAATCCAGTGAGTTTACTCATTAATCTCCAATTAGGGAGTTAATTATGCTTAAGGGTTGATTGGTTTAGGTTAAGCATGGATTATGTGGTTAGTTAGAATAGATTAACAATTTAATTAGCCGTTATTGCATGTTAGGTGGTTAAAGTAATGTAATTAGAGACTAGATAAGCTCTAGTATTTATCTAGTGAGGTTCGGGATTTTTCCAAGCCCGTTTCGGTATTTAATTAGGCTTTTCCGGCCTAAGTTGCATTTATTGGCATTTAATAATTAATTTTGGTAATTATTTAATTAATTATTATTTTTAGAAAATTAGACTGGAATAGCCAGTGACCAGAATATTGTGCTGATCGCAATGGTGTGTTGGATTATTTGTCTGGATGATAATTTGTGCAAATTGGGTGTTGATTGTAATTTTAGGTATTTATCCCAAAATTTATTAATTTCGATATTTAATTAGAAAATTACTGGTCGTCGGTTTATAGCGCAAAAAATGTTTTTATCGACTATATAATTAGTGGGATTTTGTAAATTAAAGATATTATATTTTTGGCTGAGGCCTACCGTGTACCCACACTCGATTATTTTACCGGGTACTATGAAAACAGTGAAATGGTTAGTGGATTAGTATAATATCTATGAATCGGCTTCGATGAGCATATATCTGCTTCAGTGAGCTATACTATCTATCTATATCAGCTTCGGTGAGCTATACTATCTATCATGGGTTGACCAAGAGATGGTTTTGATGACATGGAATCGACTGGTTTGATTGATCGATGATTCGATCTGATTTGATGACTTGAATTGATTGGTTGAGTGATTGAATTGTACTGACTTGTAAAAAGGAACTGCGGCAAAGGTAAGTCCTCTGGTTTGTGCTTATGCTTAGGAAGCCCTTAGGGCGTATTTCCTTCCTTGTCAGAGCTTAGGGGGTGAACTTGCTGAGACATCGTCTCACCCCGTTGTGGGATAATAATTATAGGTCCTTAGATGGCAACTCCTCTCGAGCATTTTGGTCAGCCGAAGAAGGTCACCGAGCAGAAATGTTTTATTCCTCTTCATGGAAACCCAAGGGGATGGCTCTATGAACTCGTGAAGTCCGTGGTCTAGGTTGACGTGAGTCCACCCCAGAAGGTACCCCATCGATACAGATCATGGTATCATCAAGAGCGAAATGGCCAAAGAGAGGGTCCCATACTGGAGTTTGAGGTCCCTATGTATGTGCTGGAGGTTGTTTTTGGGAAAGGCACGGTCGACCCACCATAAGGTTCAGTGGTGGACTCGTGTCTATCCTCGACTGATTAGAGGATTTGTAGCCTCTATCCCCCTTTCTGCAGACCATGTATGTAGTCGTCTAGTATTGCAATTGACTTAATGTGATATGTATATAAAAGTATGGTTTGGTTTTCGATAACTTGTGGCCCTACTTTTCTATCCCATCTGGTTGTTGTCTGGGGATTAATTATTCGCTTTCGCATGCGCATTAAAATGAATGGGTCGGCGACGCGTACTAGGACGTCTCTATTTAATAGACCACAGAGGGATGGGCACGCGCTCGGAGGATCAGGGCGTGACATCCCTGTTTAGTGGTATCAGAGCTAAGCTAGTGGTTAAAGTGATAAGGTGTGATGGTTTATGGGATAGTTGGTAGGATTGACCTTTATTTCATGCTGGTGCATGTCTGTGATAGTTGTTTGGTAAAATTGTTTGTGGTAATCGCTCAGCTTCTAATTCTGTGTGGAATTGGAAGGTAGGTTTCTGTAGAAAGCTTGCATTATGAACGATTAGGAGCAGAGGACTTCTAGGAAGCATACTGTAGGGCTTGTCACTTGAGGTAGGACGCCGGCGAGGGTTGGTACCCGAGGAGGCCGTGGTAAAGCGCCAGCTCAGGCTAGCGCAAGTGGAGTAGCACCGCCACTTGTTGGTACTGGGGTAGTAGCCCCTGAGGATCCGAGGTTCACTGGGATCATGCAAGCGCTTGAGATGCTGGGAAACAAGATGGATCAGCAAGTTTAGATTCAAGCTGCCAGTGTCGTCGCTTCGGCCCCGCCGCTACCACGATTCTTTGCTAATGCCACCGCGGATCTTTGCTTCTTTTTGCACTTTTGTCGCCACACCTGCTGAGGTTCCACCCGGGTACGTGGTCGCTGGGAGACCAATGTATAAGCTGGTGGAACAGTTCTTGAAACTGAACCCACCGAAGTTCACTGGGGGAGGAGACCCCGAAACTACAGCTCTATGGATCCAAAGCCTAGAGAAGACCTTTGCACTGTTGATGTGCACTAAGAAAGATAAGGTCGTCCTTGCATCCTATCAACTGCAGGGAATTGCAAGTACTTGGTGGAAGACCACCAGAGGAAGGGTATTTCCTGAAGATGTGGTTCCGGAGTGGAATGCCTTCGTTGAGGTCTTCAACAGTAAATATTTTTCTGAGACTGCCAGAGAACTGAAAATGGCAGAATTCCAGCGTCTTCACTAAGGTATGATGACAGTTGATCTGTACGAAGCGAAGTTCGCTGAACTGTCGCAATGCGCCCCTAGATTGGTTGAGGATCCGATAGACCGAGCTAGGAGATTCAGAGATGAACTCAGATCGGAACTGAGGAGTCCACTGAAACTGCTCAATTTGAGGAACTGCCACGACCTGTATGAACAGGTCTAGATGATAGAGAGAGACCAGAACGAACGAGCTGCCATATCTGGGTCACAGTTTGGATCTAATAGAGATGGGAATCGATATGGAAAGAAGCCCATGACTGGAGGAAGATTTCACATTTCACCCAATAGGAGGGGTGGAATTGGCAAGCCAGGGCCAAGTCAAAATGGTGTGTGTCGTCTCTGCGGAAGGCGACATGGCTCGACCCCATGACATCGATGGATGGGTGCGTGTTTTGAGTGTGGCCAACAGGGTCATATAGCCAGAGATTGTCCCAGGAGACTAAGGGGATAACAGCAGTTACCGCCGCTACCACCGATGGGTCAGATAAGGGGTGTAGCGTCGCAGTTTGCACCGCAGGGTGGACAATTTAGACCCCCGGCCCAAGGGACAGTGTACGCCATGACAAGAGGTTAGGCAGAGGATGCACCTGATGTGATTATAGGTACGGTTTCACTGAACAACCATGCTACTTATGCTTTGTTTGACCCTAGAGCGACTTATTCTTTTATTGCCAAGCAATATGTTAGGCTGATAGGATTAAGTCCTGAGTTGTTGGAGTTAGTGGTTAGCATATCTACACCATTAAAGGATAAGGTGTTAGCTGCATTGGGTTGTTCTGGTTGCAAGTTAGCGATTAGTGAGCGCCACGTATGACTTTGATTTGATAATTGGCATGACCTAGCTCACTAAGCAATGAGCTAAGATGGACTGTTATCGTAAAGCGATTCAATTTGACCCATTAAAGGGTGAAAGTTTTGAGTTTTTTGGAAGTTGAGGAGGACCCTCGATTACATTAATCTCGTCACTTGAGGCAACCTGTTTGTTAGACGAGGGTTACTAAGGTTACTTAGCAACTGTCGTGGATATGACAGTTGAGGAGCTGAAGATCGAAGATATCTCAGTGGTGCAAGAATTTCCATATGTATTCCCGAAGGAATTGCCAAGCCTACTGCTAGAGAGAGAGATCGAGTTAGTGATTGAGTTAGCACTCGGGATAGAACCAATCTCTAAGGCTCTTTACCGAATGGCGTTGTCTAAGTTGAAGGAACTGAAAGTGCAGATGTAGGAATTGTTGGATAAGGGATTCATACGTCCTAGTGCATCGCTTTAGGAAGTACCAGTTCTATTCGTGAAGAAGAAAGATGGTTTGTTGCATCTGTGCATCGACTATCGTCAACTCAACCAGGTGACGATCAAGAATAAGTATCCACTCTTGAGGATCGACGACTTGTTTGATTAGTCATAAGGAGCGTCAATATTTTCAAAAATCGACTTGAGGACAGGGTATCATTAGCTGAGGATCAGGAAAGAGGACATTCCAAAATCAGCGTTTCGTACTCGAAACGGTCATTATGAATTCACTGTAATGCCGTTCGGTTTGACGAACGCCCTAGTTGCTTTTATGGATATGATGAACCGAGTCTTCAAGGAATATCTAGATCGGTTCGTAATCGTGTTCATCGATGATATTCTGGTGTATTCGAGGAGTGATGAAGAGCATGAGAGTCATCTGAGAATAGTACTTCAGACCTTGAGGATTCACGAGTTATACGCCAAGTTCAGCAAGTGCGAGTTTTGGTTAACTCGTGTTGCTTTCCTATGTCACGTGATTTCAGGCAAAGGAATCTCCGTGGACCCAACCAAGATTGAAGTAGTGATCAACTGGCTAAGACCGACTACAGTGATAGAGATCAGAAGTTTTTTGGGTTTGGCAAGTTACTACAGAAGGTTCGTGGAAGGATTTTCAGCTTTGGCGTTGCCGTTGACTCGACTCCTGAAGAAGGATGAGAAGTTTGTATGGACAGAGAAGTGTGAGCGTAGTTTCTAGAAGCTTAAGCAGAAGCTGACTATCGCACCTGTGCTGACCATCCCATCTGGTCCTAGAGGATACGAGATCCACAGTGATGCGTCATTTAGAGGACTGGGTTGTGTGTTGATGCAACATGGTAGGGTTGTTGCATACGCCTCCTGCCAATTGAGACCTCATGAGCAGAATTACCCGACGCATGACTTAGAACTCGTAGTAATCATTTTCGCTCTGAAGATTTGGAGACATTATTTGTGTGAAGAAAGATTCCAGATCTTCATTGACCATCAAAGTCTCAAATATCTATTCTCTTAGAATGAGTTGAATATGAGACAGCGCTGCTAGATGAAACTTCTGAAGGACTACAATTGTGATATCCTGTATCACCTCGGGAAGGCGAATAAGGTCATCGACACTTTGAGTCGGAAGTCTTCAGTCGCACATATGCTGGTTAAGGAGTGGAATTTACTTGAAAGAGCTCGAGATTCAGTTTTCAAATTTGAGGTAGGCCACCTTTCGAATCTTATGGCCACCCTTAGAATTGAGCCGGATGTTCAGATCAGGATCAAACTACTTCAGCCAATAGACACAGATGTTCAGAAGATTCTGCAAGAGGATACCGATAAGAGAAATGCTGATTTTTAGATTTCTGAGGATGGAACACTGAGGTTCCGAGGATGATTGTGTGTACCTGATGATGTAGAGCTTAGAGAGGAGATTTTATCATAAGCTCAT
The DNA here is from genome assembly GCA_014182565.1 of Eucalyptus marginata. Taxonomy (NCBI): domain Eukaryota; kingdom Viridiplantae; phylum Streptophyta; class Magnoliopsida; order Myrtales; family Myrtaceae; genus Eucalyptus; species Eucalyptus marginata. Next base: position 31,224,661 of record CM024590.1, read on the forward strand.
CGTAGCAGTTACAACATTCATCCTGGCAGTACGAAGATGTATCAGAATCTGCGTCAACACTATTGGATGGCCAGTCTAAGAGGACGATCCAGACCCTCGAAGACATGCTGCGAGCTTGCATATTGGATTTCAAGGGAAGCTGGGAGGAACAGCTTTATCTTGTTGAGTTTGCCTACAATAATAGCTACCAGCAGAGCATTCAGATGGCTCTTTCTGAAGCGTTGAATGGTAGAGTGTGTAGAACGCCAGTGTGTTGGGATGAAGTCAGGGAAAGAAAGATCACAGGCCCAAAGTTGGTTCAGCAGTCAGTGGATGCAGTTGCAGTCATTAGAGGCAGACTAAAGACCACTCAGAGTAGGCAGAAAAGCTACGCAGATAAGCGTCGGGAACCATTGGAATTCCAAGTTGGTGATCACGTTTTCCTAAAGGTGTCACCAATGAGGGGTACTTCGCGCTTTGGCAAGAAGGGAAAACTAAGTCCGAGGTATGTAGGCCATTTTGAGATTTTAAAGAGAATCGGGATCCTAGCGTATCGTCTTGCATTACCGCCGAGACGGGCGCAAGTGCATGACGTCTTTCACATGTTGATGTTGATGAAGTATGAGCCTGACTTGACCCATGTGCTTAATGTTGAAGAATTGGACATGGATGACAGAGTGTCGTATGTAGAAAGCCTGGTTCATATTGTGGATCAGAAAGAACAGGTTCTGCACACCAAGACCATTCCGCTAGTCAAAGTGGTATGGCGACACTATGGCACTGAAGGAGCAACCTGGGAGAGTGAAGAGTTGATGAAACAATTGTATCCCCGCCTTTTTTGTTTAAAGTATTGTAATGGTTTAAATTTCGAGGACGAAATTGTTATAAGAGGGGAAGAGTTGTGACATCCTGGAATTTCAGTCCGGTTTTCAATTTAATAAATCGGGCCTTTCATCGACGCGACTATAGTGTTATTCTCAGAGCTGATCACTCTGGGGAAGTCATTAAGGAATTTTAACGTAATAGATTTGAAAATTCGACTAGGAATCGACTACTCGACCGTGCTTATCTGTAGAGATCATTACGGCAAAGTAAAGATTGATTAGAGATTAGAGATAGGTCGGTTCAAATAAGATGTGTGGCTAAACGTCGATGATTCTACCAAATTACAAAATTCTCGTCGATCGGCGCTAGACTGATTTTTCTATCGTTTTAGTACTCTATGTTCATATTTGAAACCTCGAGATTTTCACGACCACCAAGAGTTGCCAATGTGTCGAAGAGGTTCATTGTGGTTCAAAGAAAATCGACCACGGGTCATTTGCATTAAAAATTTTTGAAAGCTATCCAGTAGGCTAGGTCACGTTAAAATCGCGCTAGATTGAAATTAACCACGAATTTGAATCCGATTTTAGAAATTGAAAGTTCTACTATGTCACAAGTCATTTTAGGAACGTCGACTCATCCTTCGAAGATTTTTCTGCAAACCGAGATTTTTGGCGAAAAGTTGATATAGGGCCGTTTTCGACCAGAAAATTCAGAAGACCGTTTTTTATCGCGTTTTTAAGATGCAAGTAGGTTCTATTGGCGAGGAAAAATGTCAATTTGATCGAGGACTCGACGGTGGAATTTATGGGAGCCGAATTGATTTAATTCAAGTGGGAATTTGCTTCAATTTGAAGGGAGACCCTTTAAAATTCGTAGCCCCCCCTTGTCTCAACCTTTGGACCACCTCCAAAGCTTCCTAAGCAAGTTTGTTGCTTTTCCTTTGGTCGAGGAAGACAGCCCATCCAAGTGGGGCCTCTTTAAAGGGACAAGAAGGTAGGAGTGAAGCAAAAGGGACCCTCCACAAGCTTGTTGTCTCCCCTTCTTCCCCATCCAGTCGAGCCTCCCTCCATTTTCCAGAAGCTTGAAGCCTTCAAAAATTCCAAAAAGTCTACTAGCAGCTCCCCTTCCCCCTGTCGATGCCACTTGCCGCCTGTCAAACCACCGGAACGCCACCGTCGCGCGCCCGAGCCTGCCCATGAGCCCTCCTGCTCGTCTCGTGATTTCCTGTCGTCCCGCTTGCATTCGAGCCTCCTGCTTGTGTCCTCTATCTTCTTCCCGAGCTACCTCAGGTCACCGTCAGAGTCGTCCCACTGCCGTCCAGCCGCCGGAGTCGCCCGCCTAGCCCTGTCTTGCCGTTTCCAGCCCAACCAGCCACTCAGCCTCCTTCCTCGGCCCAAGAACAGAACTGAGAAGCCCTGGGTTTGTCGGGCATTGTTTGGCCCATTTTGGACCGCTTCCGGGCCTCGAAAGGTGCACCTGCTTTGGAGTTTGTGGACCGCCTCCGCGTCCCTATCGAAGTGAACTCACCGGCTTGCAAATCCAGTGAGTTTACTCACTAATCTCCGCTTAGGGAGTTAATTATACTTAAGGGTTGATTAGTTTAAGTAAAACATGGATTGTGTGGTTAGTTAGAATAGATTAGCAATTTAATTAGCCGTTATTGCATGTTAGGTGGTTAGAGTAGTGTAATTAGAGACTAGATAAGCTCTAGTATTTATCTAGTGAGGTTCGGGATTTTTCCGAGCTTGTTTTGGTATTTAATTAGTCTTTTCTGGCCTAAGTTGCATTTATTGGCATTTAATAATTAATTTTGGTAATTATATAATTAATTATTATTTTCTGGAAATTAGATCGGGAAAGCTAGTGACCGGAATTTTGTGCCGATCGCAATGGTGTGGTTGGATTATTTATCTGTATGATAACTTTTGCAAATTGGGTGTTGATTGTAATTTTGGGTATTTATCCCAAAATTTATTAATTTCGGTATTTAATTAGAAAATTACTAGGCGTCGGTTTACGACACCAAAAATGTTTTTATCGACTATATAATTAGTGGGATTTTGTAAATTAAAGATATTATATTTTTGACTAAGGCCTACCGTGTACCCACACACGATTATTTTACCAAGTACTACGAAAACAGTGAAATGGTTAGTGGATGAGTATAATATCTATGATTCAGCTTCGGTGAGCATAAATCAGCTTCGGTGAGTATATATCAGCTTCGATGAGCTATACTATCTATCATTGTTCTTTCGTATCAAGTTAGGTGAGCATTGATCGTTTGAAAGAAACGACTTGATAGATAGTATTGGTTGATAGATAGTATTGAATGGGTTGATCGAGAGATGGTCTTGATGACATGGAATCGACTAGTTTGATTGATTGATGATTCGATCTAATTTGATGACTTGAATTGATTGGTTGAGTGATTGAATTGTACTGACTTGCAGGAAGGAACTGAGGCAAAGGCATGTCCTCTGGCTTGTGCTTGTGCTTAGGTAGCCCTTAGGGCGTATTTCCTTCCTAGTCGAAGCTTAGGGGGTAAACTAGTTAAGACATCGTCTCACCCCTGTTGTGGGATAACAATTTCAGGTCCTTAGATGGCAGCTACTCTCGAGCATTTTAGTCAGCCGAAAAAGGTCACCAAGCGTAAATATTTTATTTCGCTTCATGGAAACCCAAGGGAATGAGTCTATGAACTCGTGAAGTCCGTGGTCTGGGTTGATGCGGGCCTACCCCAGAAGGTACCCCATCCATACAGATCATGGTATCGTTAGGAGCGGAATGGCCAAAGAGAGGGTCCCATACCGAAGTCTGAGGTCCCTATGTATGTGCTGGAGGTTGCTTTTGGGAAAGGCACGGCCGACCCACCAGAAGGTTCAATGGTGGACCCATGTTTGTCGGAGCCAGGGATGTCGAAGTATTCAATCGAAGACTTGACTTATTAGAGGATTTGTAGCCTCTACCCACCCCCCCTCCCCTTTTGCAGACCATGTATATAGTTGGCTAGTATTGTAATTGACTTAGTGTGATATGTAGATAAAAGTATGGTTTGGTTTTCGAAAATTTGTGACCCTACTTTTCTATCCTATCTGGTTGTTATCTAGGGATTAATTATTCGATTTTGCATGCGCATTAAAATAAATGGGTTGGCGACGCGTCCTGCAACGTCGCTATTTTATCGACCACAGAGGGATGGGCACGCACTTGGAGGATCGGTGTCACGCCTCGATCCTCGAGCGCGCGCCCATCCCTCACTAATCGATTAAATAGCGACATCCTAGGACGCATCACCGACCCTTTCTATTTTAATACACATGCGGAAGCATATAAATAATCCCCCAATAATAAAACAATGGGATAGGAAAGTAGGACCATAAAACTCGAACCTGAAAAACAACCACACTTATATACATAGCACTTATATACATAGCAAACCAGTGCATATATACAAAGTGAACTACCAAGTCAAATTCTACTCAAACAGGTTCAGAAAACAAAGTCTGCAGACAGGGGTGGGGTTCCCAAACTACTCCGGGTCATCCCCTTTGATGATCTCTCCCTCTTCCACACTCCAGCTAGAGCCCACGGTTGAGTACTCCGGAGAATCAGGCTCATCAAGACTGAGATCCTTCTTATCCACCACTGAACCATCCTTAGGGTCTATAGTACTCTTCCCGAACGCAACCTCCAATGCATACAATGGTACATCAAATTCCGATACTGGGTCCTCCCTTCGTTCATCATGATAATGACGATATCATGCTCGGTATTGATGGGGTACCCTTTTAGGTAATCCCGCATCAACCCAGACGATGGATTTCACCAGCACATATTCCAATCCTTCAGGGTGCCTGTGTATCGGAATGTGATTACTCGTTTCAGTGAACTTCTTTGGTATGCCAAAATGTTCAGGAAGGGCTGCCATCTATGAACCTGAAATGTTGTCCCACAACGGGGTGAGACTACGTCTCAGCAAGTTCAACCCCCTAAGACCCAACGAGGAAGAAAATACACCCTGAGGACTGCCTAAGCACAAACATAGGTTGGAGGACTTACCTTGGCCTCAGTCTCTTCTTGCAAGTCAGTCTATCTCATAGATACACAAATCACATCAATCAATCACTTCAATCAATCGGATTGAATTATCGATCAATCGACTCAGTTGATTACATGTCATCATGATCTCCCTTCGGTCGATTAAATCAATACTATCTAATACATCCGATCAAATCAGGACTGCTCCCTCTAAGCTGATAAATAGATACTATAGCTCGCAAACTAAGCTGATAAATAGTATACTGCTCGCAATCTAAGCTGACATATTGCTCGTAGGCTAATATAGTATACTGATAATGCTCACTCTAAGATGATAATAATATAGCTCGCAAACTAAACTGATAAGGCATATTGCTTGCAATCTAAGCTGACATATCAGAGCTTGTAGGTTGATATAGTATATCGGTATACTGCTCGCAATCTATGTTGACATATCACTCGTAGGCTGATATAGTATACCATCCCAATCATACAACCAATTATCACTTTTATCATACTCGATAAAAATACTTGTGTGTGGGTACATGGTCAGCCTTAGCCAAAGTACAATATTTTCACTTTTGAACATCCCACCATTTCTAGCAGTCCCAAAATAAATTTTTAGCGCTGTAGACTGACGCTCGGTAATTTTCCCATTAATTATTAAAATTAAATAAATTTAGGAATAAAATCCTAAAATCACAATCACACCAATTCAACACAAATTATAGCTCAATTAAATAAACGGACCACACCACAATGATCAGCATAAAATTCTGGTCATCAACTATCCCGGTCTAATTTCCAGAAAATAATTAATTAATTAAATAATTAAGGAAAATAATAAATAAATGCCAATAAATCAAACTTAGGCCCGTAAAGCCTAATTGAACGCCAAGACGGACCCGGAAAATTTCCGAATCACTCTAGATATAAACTAGAGCTTGTCTAGGCCCTAATTTCACAAACTATCCACTTAACATGCATTGGCACTTAATTAAAATCATTAATCTAATCTAACTAACCACATAATCCACGATTAACTTAAACTAATCAACCCTTAAGCGTCATTAACCTACTAAGCGAGGATTAATGAGTTAAACTCACTTGTTCGGCGATCCGATCGATGCAAATCGACGGGGACGTAACGGGGCTTAACTATCTCCAAAGCAGGCCTAGCTTTCACGGCCGGGAAACGGGCCAAAATGGGCCTCAAGTGCTGTTGGAAACCCACTTCTTTGCTCACTGTCTTGGGTTGAAAGATGGCTGGTCCGGGGCTGACTGGGCGAGACAAGAATCGATGGAGCTACAGCAGCGTTCGACGGCCAATAGTGGGACCTCCAGGCGGCGGGACAGTGGCCGACGGTGGACTGAGATGGTTGGACAACGTCCTGGACGCACGGACAAGGGTGGCTAGAGATGGCTGGGCGTCGAGGTCACGCAAGCAAGGCGCGGAGGTGCGCTATGGCACCCCTTGACGGCCCTCGATCCATTAGGGTCGCCACACATCACTACCTTTCTCGAGACCTGAAAGTCGATTACTCTGATACCATAGGATTTCAATAAGTCCATGAGGTCTGGGGGTCTATATCTTTTCCATTGGTCCTTGCGCAAAATGTGGCAGAAGCATATCCAACTTCTCTCTTTCCCATATTCAGAAAACGATGCACACCAACTAAACACTTTTATAGATAACAGTCGGACACTTTATTTACATAAAACTAGATGGAAAATCGATTGTCGATACATCAAAATGCTATAGTTTTCTACACACGGCTATACTTCAAAAGATGCCCAACATTTCCAACAATTATAAAACATAAAGTCAAACGTTTAATGTCGGCGTCCAAAAATTTCTTCCTCTGCTGTACCCATCTCACGATCACACCCAGCCACTCGGCCTGTTTGCTGGTGGTGGTGGCAGCGACCCCATTGTTCGTCCATCTCGACGGACGAATACAGCGACAAACTCCTAGAGCAGAAGGCTGGTGGGAAGACCAATATCGAACATCATAATCACTCTCACTCGTACGTATGTTAGTCCTCGCACCTCAAGGTCCTGATACTCCGACCGCTCCCACTCTAAGTCGATCGGGACTCCATAGAATGTGCCGGGAGGTACAAGCAGCAAAGGCATCTTGTCTAGTCTGAAATGTTAGTCCCCAAAAGGGGTGAGTACAACCACCCAGCAACAAAAGATCTACTAAACTATGCTATGCTAAACTATCATCATCAGATTTCATGCAAAAATTCACAGATCACAACATCAAAGAAAAAGTATGCATCAAACCAATGGTGCTTTTCAAAGTAATAGCAAATGCAATTTCAAAACCAAAGCACATCATTTCAATCACATGGGTCCCGATTATAAGACTAAACTGTTATGACACGTCATATATCGTACCACACAATTTTGTCCCATAATTAGGCGCAACTCAACATCACAATCAGTTTTAAAACTCAAAAGATTTTTCTCCCGGAGGGCCAGTGTTTGCGTCCCTTCGGGCATTCGCACCCAACCTGGCGTCGCGAAAGCCTCCGATTTTCAATCACCAGGCATCCAGAGCATGTTACGTCACACCTCTTAGGCATCTCGCATCTCACCTAGCATCACAAGGAATCTCTAGGGCTCGCCATGTGAATGGTTGCCCTTACCCTCTGGAATACGATCTGGGCATCCCAACACTCTCGAGGAACCTCAAGGGCTCTGCAGACCCTAGGCATCCAAAGGAATCGACCCCTACGATCCTATGGGCATCCTGACTACCGGGGCATCGTCGACCTGAGGGTCCGACGGCAGCAATAACACCTCAAATTATTTGAATACTAAAAACATTTTCAATTCATTGACATCGAAAGTCCCTTGAGTTTTTATCGAAATTTCAGTATTGAATGATTTACTGAATGTCAAAACCATCGTTACTAGATAATAAACCAAGATACCTTCACCTTTGAAATAAATTTGGGCAAATTTGGAATAAAGGCAACCAAAATCAGAATGCACAGGTATAGGGGCCCGGTCCTTCGATGTCGTCCGGGCACAGGGGGCCCGTGGTGGAGTCCTCGGTTACCAAAAAAAAAAAAATCAGAATGCACAGTTTTAGTAATAATTTTGGAAGAACAAATAAACGAACCTAGAAAATTCTAAGTTTTTAGTATGTTATAATTAAGACCTAAGGGAAAGAATTTCATGAAGGACACTAAGCCTAATTAGTCATGTATAGAGAGCAATAGATTAGACAACTCAGCCTCAAATTTCTTCCATTGACCAGAATTCACACTCCGTCAGAAAAGCACTGCACATTAAAATAAGTTTATGCCAACTTTATTGATCCCGAAAAATCTAACAAAAATATATGTCCTAGTTTAAACAGTTCCTCACAACTTCCATGAAGAAGTCGGGATCAAATGCGTACTAGAATTCTCCGTAGAAACTTTACAAAGCTACTAAACTACACACGAGTTATTCTAGGTAGTACGGATTCAGTAGAATCCCACGACCACACTTGGCTACCTTACTTCCAAAAGTCCACCAAAATCTGTTTTTCGATTGTAGTTCAAAAGAATCGAAAGTATGTATAGAAAACCAAAGCATTTCCTCAATTCCTTAATCCCAATCTACTTTAATCATCCAAACTCAAATATTTCCATGTCTAACTACACTACACTGACAATAACAGCATTGCATTACATAGGCTAGTAGACTTTCACTTGCCTTAAATCCGACGGTGTCGACGGCGAGAAACCGAGGGGTCGCGATCATGGACACGGCTCAACAACAACAAGTGCGAGTGGCGTCAGCGTCGGCAGCGTGCGTACACGGCAGATGGGCGACCCCCTTCCTTTCCTCTCGCCGTTCACTCTCTCGCTCACTGCTCTCTTTCTCTCACTCGCTAGTTTTGCACGGTTCTTTCTCTTTCTTTCTCTCGTCTACGAGCATTTGTTCCCTCAATTTGTTGACTAATTAAATTAATGCATGCAGGTTTTTCAATGGTAGCTTGGTCGAGGGACAGCTGGGGAAGACGTGCCCTCAGCTTGCAACGTCTTGAACTCCTGCTGGCAACCTACACCGAAGCAACGTGGCCATTGCTGGCCTTGCTTCAGTCAACATTTCCTCCTCATGGTTGACTCAAGTGTCGACCAAATGGGGAAGAATTGGGGCAGCTTGGACGTGGATGGTCTCTCCTCCTCAAGCATGCATGCATGGCCAAAATCCCTTCCTTTTGGCTCACTAAATAATTATCAGATTAAAGTCCAAGTCCCTCTCTTATTACATAAATACTTGAGTGGTATAATAGTATAGTGTCATCGGAACAAGTGTGCACGGGAGTTGTGGTTAGTAGGGTACACATGCGGGTGGGAGAGGATCTCAATCGTAGCATTACCTAAAGGAAATTTTTGACAATTGGACCATTACTAAACGTAACGTATCGGTCCAACGATGATAACGAATTGGTGTTCGTAAATGGTACCAATGACATAGTCCGACGATACTTCCGTCGATCTGTCACAGACGGTCACATATTCAAGGGTCGTAAAAAAAAAAATCCGGATGTCACAATTCTCCCCTCCTTAGAGAATTTCATCCTCGAAATTGGACATCGTTCACATAACAATAAAAAGATGAAGGTACCTTTCCCTCATTTCTTGTTCACTTTCCCATATGGCCTCTTCCATATTGTGATGTCGCCATAACATCTTAACTAGTGGGATTTTCTTTGTCTGAAGGACTTGCTCCTTTCGATCTAATACCCGGATTGGCTCTTCCAGGTACCTCACTTTCTCATCCACTTTGATGGCTTCATGATCGAGTATGTGTCCAGGGTCTGGCTGATACTTCCTCAGCATCGACACATGGAACACATCGTGTAAATTTTCTAGCTTAGGATGTAATGCTAGCCGATAAGCTATATCTCCTATCCTTTCAAGGATCTCAAAGGGTCCAACAAACCTAGGACTCAGCTTGCCCTTCATCCCGAATTGTGATACTCCTTTCATCGGGGATACCTTAAGAAATACGTGGTCTCCTACGTTAAATTCCAAGGGTCTTCTACGCTTATCAGTGTAGCTCTTCTGTCGACTCTAGGCTGTCTTAAGTCTTTTTCTGATGATCTCAACAGCCTCTGTAGTAATTTGTATTAGTTCAGGTCCTGTTAGTTTTCTTTCACCTACCTCATTCCAACAGACAGGGAGTCCTACATCTCCTCCCATATAATGCTTCATAGGGAGCCATGCCTATACTTTTTTGAAAACTATTGTTATATGCAAATTCTACCAGATTTAACTTTTCATCACAACTTCCTTTAAAATCAATGATGCAAGCTCTTAACATGTCCTCTAGTGTCTGAATAACCCTTTCTGTTTGTCCGTTCATCTGTGGATGAAAAGCGGTACTAAACTAGAGCTTGGTCCCTAAGGCGATTTGAAGACTTTGCCAAACGTTTGAAGTAAATCTCGAATCTCGATTTGACGTGATGGTTACAAGAACACCATGTAAGCGTACTATTTGGCTTACATATATCTCAGCATATTTGTCCATTGGATAGTCTGCACAAATTGCCAGGAAATGGGCGGACTTAGTCAAGCAATCTACTATCACCCAAATAGAGTCATGAACACTTGATGTCCTTGGTAATTCTTGCACGAAATCCATCGTCACATGCTCCCATTTCCACTATGGTAGGTTTAACGGTCTCAACAATCCTGCGGGTTTGCGGTGTTTCGCTTTCACTTGTTGGCATGTTAAACATTGGGAGACGTGCTTTGCTATATCTGCTTCCATGCCATTCCACCAATACTGTTGGCGTAAATTCCTATACATCTTGGTACTACCCGGATGAATACTATAATTACTCCTATGTGTTTCCGACAGGATCTCCCTTTTTACTTCTTCATTGTCGGGAACACATAGTCGTCCCTGGCATCTTACTATTCCATCCTGAGAGACTTGAAATTCTGGTATTTTTCCTAAAGACACTCCATTTCGTATTTTCACAATTTCTGAGTTGGACTCTTGCAGAATTCAAACTTTCTGGATAATTTGCGGTTCAATCCTTAATGCAGTAAGCATAACGGTGAGTCTGCTATCGTTTCCAATAGATTCCATTCTGTTACTCTCATACTAGCCATGTCTATAGTCGACTTACGACTAAGAGCATCTGCCACTTTATTTGCCTTTCCAGGATGGTACAGTATTTCAAAATCATAATCTTTTAACAATTTCATCCATCTCCTTTGTCTCATGTTCAGTTCCTTTTGTGAAAACAAATATTTCAAACTCTTATGATATGTATAGATTTCAAACTTCTCTCCATACAGATAATGCCTCCATATTTTCAAAGCAAAAACTATAGTTGTCAATTCTAAGTCATGAGTTGCGTAGTTCAATTCCTGATGTTTCAACAGTCTCGATGCATAGGCTATGACCTTGTCATGCTACATCAGAACGCATCCCATTCCTTTGGGAGATGCATCACTATACACCGTGAATCCATCATATCCAGATGGTATAGTTAGAATTGGAGTCGTGGTCAACCTTCTTTTAAGTTCCTGGAAGCTACTTTCACATTCTCCATTCCATTCGAATTTTACGTTCTTCCAAGTCAATCTCGTTAATGGACCTGCAAGATGTGAGAATCCTTCAATAAACCTTCTATAATAGCCTGCCAGTCCTAAGAAACTCCATATCTCAGTCAGCATTGTGGGTCTCGGCCAATCTACTACCATCTCAACTTTTGCTTGGTCTATTACAATTCCTTCTCCCGACACCACGTATCCTAAAAATATTATCCGGTCTAGCCAAAATTCAAACTTACTAAATTTGGCATATAATTTATGGTCTCTAAGGGTTTGCAATACCACACTCAAATGCTGTGCATGTTCTTCGGGTCCTTTGGAGTATATCAGAATATCATCAATGAAGACAATCACAAATTGATCCAAATAGGGCTTAAATATCCTACTCATCAAATCCATGAATGCGGCCGGGGCATTCGTTAGTCCAAATGGCATAACTAGGAACTCATAGTGTCCATAGCGAGTCCAAAATGCGGTCTTAGGAACGTCTTCCTTTTTAATCCTTAGTTGATGATATCCCAACCTCAAGTCAATCTTAGAAAAGACCGAACTTCCTTGCAGTTGGTCGAATAGTTCATCAATTCTAGGTAATTGGTAGTTATTTTTAATGGTCACTTGATTCAATTGCCTGTAGTTGATGCACAAACGCATCGACCCATCCTTCTTTTTCACAAACAAGAGTTCTACAAGCTTAACCATGCTTCCGATGCGCCACTCTGATAAAATTATCCAAGAAACACTGCCCTCCTTATTCAGTTCATAGTTTGATTCATTCCTGCCCCCTTTTGCCATCCTAGAAGCCTGCCAGGAGCCGCTCCTTGCTCAGGCGCTCTGGCCTTGGCGTCCACTCCCCGCCCTCATTGGACCGGGTTGTTGTAGGTACACCAGCTTTCGCCTGGTTTGAACCAGAACTATACATCCACTGGAGGGTCTCATTTCGATAGGGACTAACTTACAGATATATTATCCGCTTGGCCTATCCCTCTCGATCCTCTATCAATCTAGGGGCATACCTAGACGGCTCAGAAAATTTCGCTTCAGGAACAATTAATGACTCAGTGTCAATAATTAGCTAAGAAAGAGAATAACGTTCACACGTTACTAAAGTCACATAAGTAACATAAAATGTTACTTGCACGCAAAAGTAACTCATAATCGTTACCAGTATTTTATGAGTGAACTCTATCACCTGTTGTTCATAGTTAGTCAACTACCCTTGGTTAGTGTCCTATAGTGTACATCATTATATCCTCATTTCCAACTGAGGCACCTTATCACTCCAAATAAAACTATGCTCTGATACCAACCGCTGTGGCACCCCCTGACGGCCCCCGATCCGTTAGGGTCGCCACACATCACTACCTTTCTCAAGACCTGAAAGTCGATTACTCTGATACCATAGGATTTCAATAAGTCCATGAGGTCTGGGGGTCTATATCTTTTCCATTGGTCCCTGGGCAAAATATGGCGGAAGCGTATCCAACATCTCCTTTTCCCATATTCAGAAAACGATGCACACTAACTAAACACTTTTATAGATAACAGTCGAACACTTTATTTACATAAAACTAGATGGACAATCGATTGTCAGTACATCAAAATGCCGCAGTTTTCTATACACGGCTATACTTCAAAAGATGCCTAATATTTCCAACATTTACAAAACATAAAGTCCATCGTTTAGTGTCGGCGTCCAAAAATTTCTTCCTCTGCTGCCCCCATCTCACGGTCACACCCAGCCACTCGGCCCGTTTACTGGTGGCGGTAGTAGCGGCCCCAACGTTCGTCCATCCCGACGGACAAATACGGCGACAAACTCCTGGAGCACGGGCCGGTGGGAAGACCGATATCGAACATCATAATCACTCTCACTGGTACATATGTTAGTCCTCGCACCTCAAGGTCCTGATACTTCAACGGCTCCCACTCTTTGTCGATCGGGACTCCATAGAATGTGCTGGGAGGTACGGGCAGCAGAGGCATCTTGTCTAGTCTGAAATGTTAGTCCCCAAAAGGGGTGAGTACAACCACCCAGCAGCAAAAGATCTACTAAACTATGCTATGCTAAACTATCATCATCAGATTTCATGCAAAAATTCACAGATCACAACATCAAAGAAAAAGTATGCATCAAACCAATGGTGCTTTTCAAAGTAATAGCAAATGCAATTTCAAAACCAAAGCACATCGTTTCAATCACACGGGTCCCAATTATATGACTAAACTATTTTGATATGTCCCATACCGTGCCACACAATTTTGTCCCACAATCAGGTGTAACTCAACAGCACAATCAGTTTTAAAACTCAAAAGATTTTTCTCCCGAAGGACCAATGTTTGCGTCCCTCCGGGCATTCGCACCCAACCTAGCGTAGCGAAAGCCTCCGATTTTCAGTCACCAGGCATCCATAGCATGTTACGTCACACCTCTTAGGCATCTCACACCTCACCTAGCATCACGAGGAATCTCCGGGGCTCGCCATGTGAATGGGTACCCCTACCCTCTGGAATACGATCCAAGCATACCGACACTCCCGGGGAACCTCTGGGGCTCTACGGACCCCAAGCATCCAATGGCATCGACCCCTACGACCCTATGCGCATCCCGACTCCCAGGGCATTATTGACTAGAGGGTTCGACGGCAATAATAACACCTCAAATTATTTGAATACCAAAAAAATTTTCAATTCATTGACATCGAAAGTCCCTTGAGTTTTTATCGAAATTTCAGTATTGAATGATTTACTAAATGTCAAAACCATCGTTACTAGATAATAAACCAAGATACCTTCACCTTTGAAATAAATTTGAGCAAATTCGGAATAAGGGCAACCAAAATCAAAATGCACAGTTTTAGTAATAATTTTGGAAGAACAAATAAACGAACCAGAAAATTCTAAGTTTTTAGTATGTTATAATTAAGACCTAAGGGAAAGAATTTCACGAAGGACACTAAGCATAATTAATCATGTATAGAGAGCAATAGATTACACAACTCAGCCTCAAATTTCTTCCATCGACCAGAATTCACACTCCAGCAGAAAAGCACCGCACATTAAAATAAGTTTATGCCAGCTATATTGATCCCAAAAAATCTGACAAAAATATATGTCCTAGTTTAAACAGTTCCTCACAACTTCCATGAAGAAGTCAGGACCAAATGCGTACTAGAAATCTCCGTAGAAAATTTACAAAGCTACCGAACTACACATGAGTTATTTTAGGGCAGTACGGATTCAGTAGAATCCCACGCCCACACCTTGGCTACCTTACTTCCAAAAGTCCACCAAAATCTGTTTTTTGATTGTAGTTCAAAAGAATCGAAAGTACATATAGAAAACCAAAGCATTTCCTCAATTCCTTAATCCTAATCTACTTCAATCATCCAAACTCAAATATTTCCAAGTCTAACTGCACTACATCAGACAATAATAGCATTGCATTACATAGGCTAGTATACTTTCACTTGCCTTAAATGCGACAGTGTCAACGGTGAGAAACTAAGGGGTCGTGGTCACGGACACGGCTCGACAACGACAAGTGCAAGCGGCATCAACGTCGGTAGCGCGTGTACATGGCAGAGGGGCGACCCCCTTCCTTTCCTCTCGCCGTTCACTCTCTCGCTCTCTACTCTCTTTCTCTCACTCGCTGGTTTCGCACGGTTCTTTCTCTCTCTTGCTCTCGTCTACAAGCATTTGTTCCCTCAATTTGTTGACTAATTAAATTAATGCATGCTTTCGGTGGTAGCTTGGTTGAGGGACAGCTGAGGAAGACGTGTCCTCAGCTTGCAACATCTTGAACTCTTACTGGCGGCCTACACCGAAGCAACGTGGCTGTCGCTGGCCTTTCTTCAATCAACATTTCCTCCTCATGGTTGACTCAAGTGTCGACCAAATAGGGAAGAATTGGGGCGGCTTGGACGTGGATGGTCTCTCCTCCTCAAGCATGCATGCATGTTCCTCATGCATGGCTGAAATCCCTTCCTTCGGCTCACTAAATAATTATCAGATTAAAGTCCAAGTCCCTCTCTTATTACATAAATACTTGAGTGGTATAATAGTGTAGTGTCGTCGGAACAAGTGTGCACGGGAGTGGTGGTTAGTAAGGTACACATGTGGGTGGGAGAGGATCTCAATCGTAGCATTACCTAAAGGAAATTTTTGACGATTGGACCATTACTAAACGTAACGTATCAGTCGAACGGTGGTAACGAATCGGTGTTGGTACCAATGACATAGTCCGACGATACTTCCGTCGATCTGTCATGGACCGTCACATATTCGAGGGTCGTAAAAAAAAATCCGGATGTCACAATTGCAAGACGGGGGTGGAAATGGCAGCGGCGTTGCGGGCGGTCCGGCGGCGAGGGCTGGCTTCGGCGGCTTCTTTGCTGGAAAATTCTGAAGTCTCCAAGGCACAATAAGGGAAGGAGGAAAGGCTAGTCAACGGCAGCTCGGGGGCCGGGGGGGAAGAGGAGAAGAGGGGCGAGGGGGACCACTTGGTCTTCTTTTTCTCTCAATTTGTCCCCTTGAGGGCTCCACCACACCCAAGATGGCTTCCTCTACAATCATCAACCCACAAGCTTCCCCAACAAGCTAGGGAAATGGTCCAAAAGTCATAGGTAGTGGGGGCACGCGAATTTGCAAGAGTTTTCTCTCCAATTGGACACTCAAAGCTTCATAATTCAATTCAATTCGGCCTCTGAAAAATCAACCAACCCCTCATTGATCCAATGGTATTTTTCCTCACAAATTGATCCCACTTGCATCTAATTGTGCGATCAAAAACGGTCCCCGACATTTTCCGGACAAAAACGGTCCTATGAAGACTTTTTCCCAAAAAGTCTCGGTTTGCAGAAAAATCTTCTGAAACTGAGTCGACGTTCCTAAAATAACTCATGACATGACAGAACTTTCAATTTCTGAAATCGGATTCAAATTAACTATTAATTTCAGTCCGGCGTGATTTTAACGTGACCTAGGCTACCGAGTAACTTTTAGAAATTTTTAGTGCAAATGACCCATGGTCGATTTTCTTCGAGCCACAATGAACCCATTTGATACATTGGCAACTCTCGGTTGTTCTGAAAATCTTGAGGATTCAAATACGGACATAGGGTACCAAAACGATAGAAAAATTAGTCTAGTGCCGGCCAACGAGAATTTTCCAATTTAGTGGAGTCACCCACGTTTAGCCACGCATCTCAATTGAACCGACCTATCTACGATCTCTGATCGATTTTTAACTGTGCCATAATGACCTCTAAAGATGAGCACGGTCGAGTAGTCGATTCCTGGTCGAATTCTCAAGTCTATTGCGTTAAAATTCCTTAATGGCTTTCCCAGATAGTCTAGTTATCTCGAGAGTGATCAGCTCTGAGAACATTTTTATAGGCGCGTTGACAAAATGCTCAATTAATTTAATTGAAAGCAAAAGTGAAAAATCCAGAATGTCACAACTCTTCCCCTCTTATAAAAATTCCGTCATCAAAATTTAAACCTTTACAACTCTTAAGCAAAAAGGTGGGGGTACAACTGTCTCATCGACTCTTCAGTCTCCCAAGTCGCTCTTTCGGTACCATAGTTATGCCAGACCACTTTGACCACCGGAATGGTCTTTGTACGCAGAACTTGCTCTTTTCTAACCACAATCTGAACCGAGCTTTCAACGTGTGACACTCGGTCATCCACATCCAATTCTTCAAAATTAAGCACTTGGGTCGAGTTAGGCTCGTACTTCCTCAACATCGACACGTAAAAGATGTCGTGCACTTGCGCCAATCTTGGCGGCAACGCAAGACGATATGCTAAGGTCTCAACTCTCTCTAGAATTTCAAATGGACCTATGTACCTCGGACTTAGTTTGCCCTTCTTACCAAAGCGCAAAGTTCCCCTCATTGGTGACACTTTCAAAAAAACGTGATCACCAACTTGGAATTCCAATGGTCTCCGGCGCTTATCTGCATAACTTTTCTATCTGCTCTGAGCGGTCTTTAATCTGCCTCTAATCACTACAACGGCATCCACTGACTGCTGAACCAACTCTAGGCCTGTAATCTTTCTTTCCCCAACTTCATCCCAACACACTAGTGTCCTACACACTTAGCCATACAATGCTTCGAAAGGAGGCATCTGGATGCTTTGCTGATAACTCTTGTTGTAAGCAAATTCCACCAGATGAAGCTGTTCTTCCCAACTTCCCTTAAAATCTAGTACACAAGCTCGTAACATGTCCTCGAGGGTTTGAATTGTCCTCTCAAACTGACCATCCGTTTGAGGATGATACGCCGTACTATATTGCAGCTTGGTACCTAACGCACTCTGTAAGCTCTTCCAAAATGCGGCGGTAAACCTTGGGTCTTGATTTGAAATTATCGTCACCGGCACTCCATGCAAACGAACTACCTGGTGTACGTATAACTCAGCGTGCCTATCCAAACTTAGATCCTTTCAAACTGCAATGAAGTGAGCCAACTTTGTCAATCTGTCAACCACTACCCAAATGAAATCATTACCTCTTTGACTCCTCGGTAGGCCGGTCATGAAGTCCATCATGATATGCTCTCATTTCCATTATGGGATTTCGAGAGGTTGTAGGAGTCCTCCCGGCTTGCAATGCTAAGCTTTAACCTACTAACACGTCAGACACTTGACGACATGCTTAGCGTTATCCACCTTCATACCTGACCACCAATAGTGTTGACGCAGATTTTGATACATCTTGGTACTACCAAGATGAATGTTGTAACTGCTATGATGAGCTTATGATAGAATATCCTTTCTAAGCTCCACATCGTCAGGTACAACCAAACGTCCTAGGAACCTCAGTGTTCCCTTATCAGAAATTTAAAAGTCAGCCTTTCTTTTCTCAATGTCCTCTTGTAGAATCTTCTGAACATCAGGGTTTGTTGGTTGGAGTAACTTGATTTTCATCTAGACATCTGGCTCAATTCTGAGGGTGACCATAAGACTCGAAAGGTGGCCTATCTCAAACTTGAATACCGAATCTCGAGCTTTCTCGATTATGTTCCACTCCTTAATCTGTATATGAGCGACTCAAGACTTTCGACTCAAAGTATCAGTGACCTTATTCACCTTTCCAGGGTGATATAGGATATCATAGTCATAATCCTTCAGTAATTCCATCCATTGACGCTGTCTCATATTCAACTCCTTCTAGGAGAATAGATACTTGAGATTTTGATGGTCCGTGAAGATTTGGAACTTTTTTCCACACAAATAGTGTCTCCAAATCTTCAGGGCAAAAATAATGGCCGCGAGCTCTAAGTCATGCGTTGGGTAATTCTATTCATGAGGCCTCAACTGACGAGAGGTGTATGCAACAACTCGGCCATGTTGCATCAGTATGCAACCCAATCCTCTAAATGACGTATCACTATAGATCTCGAATCCTCCAAGACCAGATGGAATGGTTAGCATAGGTGCGGTAGTCAGCTTTTGCTTCAACTATTGGAAACTACTCTTGCACTTGTCTGTCCACACAAACTTTTCTTCTTTCTTCAGGAGTCTTGTCAAAGGTGACACTAATGATGAGAACCTTTCCACGAATCGTCTGTAATAACTTACCAAACCCAGAAAACTTCTAATCTCGATCACTGTAGCCGGTCTTGGCCAGTTGATTACTACTTCAATCTTACTTGGGTCCATGGAGATCCCTTCGCCTGAAATCACGTGACCTAGGAAAGCAACATGAGTCAACCAAAACTTGCACTTGCTAAACTTAGCGTACAACTAGTGAACTCTCAAAGTTTGCAGTACTAATTTCATATGACTTCATGCTCTTCATCACTTCTCGAATACACCAGAATATCATAGATGAACACGATCATAAACTGATCTAGATATTCCTTGAAAACTTGGTTCATCAAATCCATGAAGGCAGCTTGAGCATTCGTCAACCCGAATGGCATCATTGTAAACTCGTAATGACCATACCGAGTACGAAATGCTGACTTAGGAATGTCCTCTTCCTAATCCTCAGCTGATGATATCCTGTCCTCAAGTCGATCTTTGAAAATATCAACGCTCCTTGCAATTGATCAAATAAATCATCGATCTTCGGGAGTGGATATTTGTTCTTGATCGTTACCTAATTGAGTCGTCGATAGTCGATGCATAAACGCAACGAACCATCTTTCTTCTTTACAAATAAAACCGGTGCTCCCCAAGGTGATGCACTGGGACGAATAAATTCCTTATCCAATAACTCTTGAATCTGCACCTTCAGTTCCTTCAACTCAGATAATGCCATCCGGTAAGGAGCCTTAGAGATTGGCTTTGTCCCGGGTGCTAACTCGATCACGAACTCGATTCTCTCTCTGGTGGTAATCCTAGCAATTCCTTTGGAAAAACATCTGGAAATTCTTGTACCATAGCAATGTCTTCCATCTTCAGCTCCTCAACTGTCATGTCCATGACAGTTGCCAGGTAACCTCGACAACCCTCGTCTAACAAACGAGTTGCCTTTGGCGACGAGATCAAGATAATCGAGGGTCCTCCTCGACTCCCGACAAACTCAAAGCTCTCACCCCTAACGGGTCAAATTGAATCGCTTTACGATAGTGGTCCATCTTAGTTTGTTGCTTGGTGAGCCAATCCATGCCAATTATTAAATCAAAGTCATACATGGCTAGGACTAACAAGTCTATTTTCCATTCTCATTCACCAATCACTAACTTGCAATCAGAACAACCCAAAGAAGTTATCACCTTATCCTTTAATGGTGTAGATATGCTAACTGCCAACTCCAATAATATAGGACTTACTCCTATCAACTTAGCATATTGCTCGGCAATAAAAGAATGGGTTGCTCCTGGGTTAAATAAAGCGTAAGCAGGATGGTCGTTCAGCAAAACCATACTTGTGATCACGTCAGGCGCAGCCTCTTCCTGACCTTGTGTGATGGCATACACCGTGCCTTGAACCTGGGGTCTATTCTGTCCTCTTTGTAGTGCATTCTTTGGTGCATACCCTCTGATATGTCCCATAGGTGGCGGCGGCGACATCTACGATTGTCCTCTTGGTCTCCTCGGACAATCTCTGGCGATATGACCCTGTTAGCCACATTCGTAACAAGTGCCCATTCTGCGAGGGCACGAGTTCAACACATGTCACTTTCCACAAAGGTGACACAATTCATTCCTACTTGGCACTAACTTGCCAATTCCACCCCTTCTGTTGGGTGGGACTTGGAATCTTCCTCCAGTCATGGGCCTCTTCCCATGGCGGATCCCTTCTCGGTGTGAAATAAACCTCGATCCAGACAATGTGACTTGCTCATTCAGGCTTCTTTTGAGCAGCTGTGCTCGACGGTAAATTTCTCAAAATCAATCAAATCGAATGGCACCAACGGTTGTTTCAACTCTTGGCGAAGGCCATTCTTAAACCTTCGAACCTTCTCTTCAGGATCTTCAATCAGCCTCGGAGCATACTGAGAAAGCTCCGTGAATTTGACCCCATATTGGTCAACGATCATCGTTCCTCAGCGAAGACGCTGGAACTCATCCATTTTATGCTCTCTGGCGCTCCTTGAGAAATACTGCTCGTTGAATGCCCTGAGGAAGGCATCCCACAGCAGGAGCACACCTCTCGGAAACAAAGTCTCTCTAGCGGCTCTCCACTAGGTATTGGCATTGCCCTATAGTTGATAAACTGCCAGGGTCACTTTCTCTACCTCGGTGCACATTAGAAGTGCAAAGGCCTTCTCGAGATCTTGGATCCAAAGAGACGCGGCCTCGGGGTCTCCAGTTCCCGTGAACCTTGGCGGGTTCAGCTTCAAGAACTGCTCCACTAGCTTGTGTATCAGCCTCTTTCTTTGCACCACTACATTCTCCGGCTGAACTTCGGCAGGTGTGGCAATAGGTGTGGCCTCAGTGGCGGCCGGGGCAAGATTGGCAACAACAAAGGCAACTTGATTCTAGGCCTGCTGCCTTATCAAGTCTCTCATAGCCTCTAGCGCCTGCATGATCCCTTACACTATGGGATCACTAGGGGCTACTACCCAAGCACCAACGGGAGATGGCGCCACTCCACTAGCGCTAGCCTACGCTGGCGCTTTACCTCTGCCCCCTCGGGTACCGACCCTGGTTAGTGTCTTACCCCGAGTGACAACTCTGACATTCCTCTTACTAGGAGTCATTTGCTCCAGATCGCTCATCTTGCAAGCTTTCTACAAAGACCTGCTTTCCAATTCACATAGAATTAGAATTCGAGCGATTAATACCAACAAGCAATTCTATAATCAGCTATCACAGACATGCACCAACATGAATTTAAAGGTCATTTTTACTACATCCCATAAACCATCGCACCTTATCACTCCAATCCTAAACCATTGCTCTGATACCACTAAACGGGGATGTCACGCCTTGATCCTCAAGCGCGCGCCCATCCCAACTTGGTCGGTTAAATAGCGACGTCCTAGGACGCATCGCCGACCCTTTCATTTTACCGCACATGTGGAAGTAGATATAAAATTCCCAGATAATAAAACAATGGGATAGGAAAGTAGGACCACAAATCTCAAACTTGAAAAACAACCACACTTATATACATTGCAAACCCGTGCATATATATAATGCGAACTACCAAGTCAGGTTCTCCTCAAACAAGCTCAGAAAACAAAGTCTACAAACAGGGGTGGGGGGTTTCCAATCTACTCCGGGTCGTCGTCCTCCACGATCTCTCTTTCTTCCATGCTCCAACTGGAGCCCACGGCTGAGTACTCCGGAGAATCAGGATCATCAAGACTGGGATCCTTCGCATCCACCACCGAACCATCCTTAGGGTTTGCAGTACCCTTTCCAAAAGCGGCCTCCATCACATATAGAGGTATATCAGATTCCGGTATTGGGCCCTCCCTTCGTCCATCATGATAATGGCGATACTATGCCTTGTATTAATGGGGCACCTTTTTGGGAAATCTCGCGTGAACCCAGACTATGGATTTCACCATCACATATTCCAGTCCTTCGAGGCGCCCTTGTATCAGAACATGATAATTATGTTTTTGTGATTTCTTTGGTTTGCCAAAATATTTGAGGAGGGGCGGCCATCTATGGCCGAAATGTTGAGATGAGGCTACGCCATCAAGTTCAACTAAAATGTTGTCCCATAAGAAAATCCATGGCCTCCGCCTAGGCTCAATCACAAGTCAGAGAACTTACCTTGGCCTTAATTTCCTTCTTGCAAGTCAATGCCATTTAATATTTGATTGAGTCATAACAACAATCAAATCAACCAATCAGATCGACTCATTGATCAATCGACTAAGTCGATTCTATCTCAACAAGACCATTCTTCGGTCATTTCAGTCAATACTATCTATAAAGTCCGACCACCTTGCGGACAACTTACTCAAAGCTGAGAAATAGATAGTAGCTTGCCTCAAGGCTAATAAATAGTATATTGTTCCTTCTCTAAGATGACATATAAAATCACCGAGTTGATATAGTAAACAGTTCCTTCTCCAAGATGACATATAGAGTCACCTAAGGCGATATAATATAGCTCGCAAACTAAGATTGATATAGAGTATCACCGAGCCGATATAGTATACAGTTCCTTCTCCAAGATGACATATAAAGTCACCGAGTTGATGTAGTATACAGTTCCTTCTTCAAGATGACATATAGAGTCACAAACCGATAATATTGCCTCTAAGATGATTTAGTATACCACCGATCATATATCCATTATCATTTTATTATACTCGATAAAAATATCTTGTGTGGGTACACGGTCGACCTTAGCCAAAATATAATATTTTCACTTTTAACATCGCACCATTTTTAGCAATCCCAAAATATTTTTGGCGTTGTAAACCGACGCCGATTATTTTCCAATCCATTACTGAAATTAAATCAATTTAGAATTAAAGTCCTAAAATCACAATCACACCAAATCAACACAAATTAGAGCTCAATTAAATAAAAGACCACACCATAGCAATCAACATAAAATTCCGGTCATCGACTATCTCGGTCTAATTTCCAAAAAATAATTAATTAATTAAATAATTACGAAAAAATAATAAATAAATGCCAATAAATCAAACTTAGGCTCGTAAAGCCTAATCGAAAGACAAGACGAACCCGGAAAATTTTCGAATCACTCTAGATAAATACTAGAGCTTGTTTAGAACCTAATTGCACTAAATATCCACCTAACATGCATTGGAAATTAATTAAAATCATTAATCTAATCTAACTAACCACATAAACCATGCTTAACTTAAACTAATCAGCCCTTAAGCGTCATTAACCTACTAAGTGAGGATTAGTGAGTTAAACTCACTTGTTTGGCGATCTGATCGGTGCAAATCGACGAGGACGCGACGGGGCTCAACTATCTCCAAAGCGGGCCTAGCTTTTGGGGCCGGGAAACGGACCAAAATAGGCCTCAAGTGCTGCTAGAAACCCACTTCTTTGCTCACTGTTTTGGGCTAAAAAATGGCTGGTTCGGGGCTGACTGGGCGAGACAAGAACCGGCGGAGCTACAGCAGCGTTCGGCAGCCAACGGTGGGACCTCCAGGCGGTGGGACAGTGGCTGACGGTGGCCTGAGATGGCTGGACAACCTCTTGGTCGCACGTACAATGGTGGCTGGAGATGGTTGGGCGTCGGGGTGCACGCGTAGGTGGGGCGGCGTGCGAGGACGGCGGCGGCGTCCGCGGGCAGTCTAGCGGGCAATGGGGGCTTCGACGGCTTCTCTACTAGAAAATTTTGAAGTCTCTAAGGCATAATAAGGAAGGATTAAAGGCCGGTCAATGGTAGTTGGGGGGGAGAGAGGAGAGAGGGCAAGGGGGACCACTTTGTCTCATTTTTCTCTCAATTTGTCCCCTTGAGGGCTCCACCACACCCAAGCTGGCTTGCTCTGAAAATCTTCACCAAAGTCCCCAACAAGATGGGAAATGGTCCAAAAGTCATAGGTAGTGGGGGCACGCGAATTTGCAGAGTTTTCTCCAATTGGACACTCAAAGCTTCATAATTCAATTCAATTCGGCCTCGAAAAATCAACCAACACCTTATTGATCCAATTGATATTTTTCCTCACCAATTGATCCCACTTAATCCCAACTGCGCGATCAAAAATGGTCCCTGACATTTTCTGGACAAAAACGGCCCTATGACGATTTTTTTCCAAAAGGTCTCGGTTTGCAGAAAAATCTTCTAAGACTGAGTCAACGTTCCTAAAATGACTCGTGACATGACAGAATTTTCAATTTCTGAAATCGGATTCAAATTCGTGGTTAATTTCAATTCGACGCGATTTTAGCGTGACCTAGGCTGCCGGGTAACTTTTAGAAATCTGTAGTGCAAATGACCCGTGGTCCACTTTCTTCGAGCCACAATGAACCCACTTGACACATTGGCGACTCTCGGTTGTTGTGAAAATCTTGAGGATTCAAATACGGACACAGGGTACCAAAACGATAGAAAAATTAGTGTAGTGCCGACTGACGAGAATTTTCCAATTTAGTGGAGTCACCCACGTTTAGCGACACATCTCAGTCAAACTAACCTATCTTTGATCTTTGATCGATTTTTAACTGTGCCGTAATGACCTCTAAAGATGAGCACGGTCAAGTAGCCGATTCCTGATCGAATTCTCAAGTCTATTGCGTTAAAATTCCTTAATGGCTTCTCTAGATAGTCTAGTTATCTGGAGAGTGATCAACTCTGAGAATAGCCCTATAGGCGCGTCGATGAAATGCCTGATTAATTTAATTGAAAGGAAAAGTGAAAAATTCAGGATGTCACAATCGGGGCGTGACATCTCTGGCCAAGTAGCTATCTTCTGGTCAATGATACTCGTTGTTGCATTGGAGCCCCAAGATAGTAGGCCCATCCCAAATTTTAATAATTAGATGAGATAGGGATTGCCTTCTATTGAGATATAAACATGTTACAAATGTGTGCATTATCAAAAGTCAAGCTCAAGTTTGGTGTCAATGACTTTTTATCGATGCTTGTGTGTATATCCCAGGTTGCTTGTGAGAAGTACTACATTAGAACCACCAAGATACATATATATCCCTTATCTTTAAATCTGCTCAATCTACCCCCTCAAAATTACGAAACTGTTGCTTCTTAATCAATGGTGTGGATTCCAACTGAAATCTTAGTTGAACCCCAAGAATGTGCTGCGAGGGCCTGCTAACCCAATTACCCCATCCATGGATAACCCCAACCTCAAAATCACCTCCCCCCAAATTCAACATGGAATTCCCACTTTCACAGTGTTAGGAATGCCATAAATTGACATTGTGAACAAAGAAAGGAGCAATAAAAGACGAAACGCTATCATTGTTATAAAGCGAGTTTCCAAGATTCAATCACAGAAAAAGAAAAGGGAGATGGTTTACGCAATAAAAAAAAAGTGAAAATTTGCGAACAAAAGTCAATTTTTACCTAAAAAGACGATAGTCTTTCTGGATTGAAAAGGTTCAGCTACCTAGCCATAGGGACAGTGTCGGAATGGAGCTCCAAGGAGGTCATTTTAAAAGAAGCACTTGATTTGCTCACCGAAGACTCCTTTAACTCAGTCAATACGTTATTTATGTCCGGCCTTTGAATTGCCATTGGTCGTGTACAAGATGTAGCAATCTCCACTAGTTTCCAAGCCGAGTTGACATCAAATTCCCCCTGTAACCTTGGATCCATAATGCTATGTATATCACCACTTTCAATGAAAGGAATCAACCATTCAAGTATGTGCATGCTGGTGATGCCATCCCGACTTCTCATTATTGCAGGTTGGCCTGTGATCAACTCAAAGAGTACAATTCCGAAACTATAAACATCACTCTTCTTGTTTACATTTCCAGAAGATTGAAACCTAGGTGGAAAAAAAGAAGAAGCAAATATCAGATCTTTAAATCAAAGATGAAATCTTAGGCAATGTCGATATTTCTATGCAAATAGAGATCCTGAACTGAACTAGATCGTAAATATTGAGTTCTAGCCATTACTCGGGGTCGAGGTAGCCGGGAGTGCCTGCAGGACAAGTTGACACATGAGAGTCATTTTCAGTTGCAAAAGCTCTTGAAAGGCCAAAATCAGCTATTTTGGCTTGGAACTCTTCGCTTAACAAGATGTTTGTAGTCTTCAAGTCTCTATGGATGATGGGTGACTTGCAACCATTATGCAAATAATCCAAACCTGAAATCCTCACGAAAAACTTGTAAATAATTCTAAAGCAGTGATGGGAAAAAAACCTATAACTGAGGATATGTCATTCGGGTACCTTGTGCTGTATCTACAGCTATATCTAATCTCTTTCTCCATGTCATGACCTTCGGATGGTCTTCTGTTGGATGGATTTTAACCTTACCTATGAGTAAGAAATAGAATTTTATAGGTTCGTTTTAGAGAAGGAACAATACAACAGGACATAAAAAAGCACCTGATAAATGTTGCCTTAAATTTCCATTAGCCATGTATTCATATATCAATGCCATGTGTCTAGACTCATTGCAATATCCAAATAGAGAAACCAAGTTTTTGTGATGAACAATCATTAAGAGTTGCGCCTGCAACATAAAGAGTGTGCAATATTATAACGAATAATAAGAATATTCTAAGAGGAAGTTTTTGAACTTATATATGTGAAGTGAGCATAAGTTGAATTTAAACGGAAAAGTGATTGCATCATGCTCCCTAACCTCTGCTTGAAATTCCTTGTACCCTTGCTTTGATGATTCAGAGAGCATCTTCACTGCAACCATGGTGTCGTTATCTAGTGTACCGAGATATACCTTTCCAAATCCACCTTCACCAATTACTCGTCCAAAATTCCCAGTGATTCTCGAAACCTCGCCATATGTAAAAGGTTGATTCTTTAATCTCAGTGTCTTTTTACTAGATTCTGTACCAAAAAGGTTCTTATGAGTATTGCGACTGCCACTTTGGAGAGTAGACTTTCAAGGCAAATAACTCCATTTGCGCTTCAACAATTAAAAGAGGTAAAAAAGGTTTTCCCGATCCCGTTTTAAGAGCTAAATTAGTAGAGAAGAGGACAAAAATCAAAAGATCTGCACAAGGATTCTCTGTCACCTGCCTACAATATGCTAATAAATAGATAATTTTTCTTTGCTGAGTACACGTAGACAAGTCTGAGATTGCACAATCAAACTTTCATTTTAGGGACCATTAGAAAATATATTAACTGATAGGAGTAGGATGAAAAGTGAAAAATCCAGGCAGCAGTTGCACAATCAAATTCTTTCCCAAGGGACCATTAGACTAAACAGAGAAAATAGAGTTCTCCAATTGACACATTTTTACCACTTGCTTGTTGTCTAGTTGAGTTCGTTGGAACATCAGATTCATACGCTTTTAGACCAATGACTTAATTTGGGAGAACATGCAAACGTTATCCGTTCTTGATTCTTCTTTTCTTCGTTCATGACTTGCCATTAGACACTTCATTAGCAACTAGTGAAGCAAACCATTCCGAAACTACGAAGTCAGAACAACCAAGGGGGTGATTTGCCTTGAAAGTGATCTAGAATCAACAATCCCCTTTTCCCCGAAGTAGAAGTAGAAGAAAAAGTTACCTCTGACATTTTTCCTTTTGATTAAACAAATTGTGGCCAAAGCACACAAGAGAACTACAAAGAAGGCCGAAACTGATGCAGCGACTAGGACAGAGATGGATTTTTCATTATTCTTCTGCGGGCATGGATCTGCCTGGCAAAGATTTGGGTTGCCATCCAAGCTACAAAAAAAAAAAGGAAACTAGCTAGAGTTAAATGTTCTGGTAGCTTTTTGCCAATATGTTTCGTTTTGATTAACCTATAGTGGCCAAGGTAACACGATAGAACTACAAAGAAGACTAAAAGGGATGCAACAACTAGGACCAAGATGGGGGTTCTTATTCGGTGGGCAAAGTCTTGCCAAACAAAGATCTGTGTTTCCATTCAAGCTGCAACAAAAGGTAAGTAGCTGAACTTCAATGTCAACGGAAGAAAATGTTCTAGTTGCTTTGCCAATATGTTGGTGACAAGTGTCCTTTATTTGCTTCGAATCAGAATAAACCATGTTAATAGTCTTTCCACTCTAAATAAATCTGCGAATGTGAGAGAAGGAACAAGCCTCAAGTATAATGTCTTGTCTTCAACCCTCCTTTTAAGAGCCCTGGGAACTAAACCAGTAAGGTTGTTTCCACTTAGATATCTGCAAAAATATAACAATGTGTAAAGGTTCGCGTTCTTTTAAATTATTTGGACGCCACTAAGACATATTAACTTACAGATTTCTCAGCTTTGGCAATTTCGCCAAGGTTTCTGGTATTTCTCCTGACAGTTGATTATTGGACAAATCTCTGAAACAAGGCCGATGTAAAATACTTAATCCTCCAACAGATCTAGTCAAAATTTAGGGAAATTAATTAGTTGCCCGACATTTCTTAGCTTTGGCAGTTTCGCCAGGGTTTCTGGTATTTCTCATGATAGTTGATTATTGGACAAATCTCTGAAACAAGGTCAGTGTAATTAGTTGCCCCTGCTCAACATGTCATCATCTAGTCTTTATAGGGAAAATGATATAAGTGATCCCTAAACTTTGATCATATGTGCAATGTCATTCTTAAATTTCTAATTTGTTCAAAATGGTCCATAAATTTTGACCTAATGTGTAATGTCGTCCCTAAACTTTTAATTTATTTAATATAGGTCCCTAAATTTTGGTGCAATATTTAATATGATCCTGAACTATTAAACATTTTTATATTGTTTATAGACTACATGAAATATTTATAATAGTTCAAAGACCACATTGAAATCAAGGGACAACATTGTACATTGGATCAAAGTTCATGAACCACATTGTATAAATTAGAAGTTTAGGGATGACATTACATATTGAACCAAAGTTTATGGAACATTTGTGCTATTATCCCATCTCTAAATGCCAAAATGAGTGGTTAGTCATTAACCATTACCAAAATATGGTTAATGCAAGGGTCAGAGGATAATGTAGCTTGTCAATGTTCTTCCGACGCACTCACAAGTGGTGACACTTTCCTAGCTTTTATCATGCACAAATATATTCACGATATTAACCCAACAAGAACGGAAATCACGAGATGTAATGCAGCATCGCCTTCAAAAGGGCGTCGGTTGAAAGATACTCACAGGGACTCCAACGCGGACAGTTTTGAAAACGAGGATGCTATCTTCCCCACCAGATTGCTGGAGCTCAGATTCCTGGCCATGATCAACCAAAGGCTGCTTCATTGGTACAAAAAAGAAACTTTTTGGTGCATGTGACCATATCGATGCAGTTTTAGGCATCCTACTTATGGACTTTAGAAATGTAGGCTTCTTTTGCAAAGATAATGTGGTCATGCTGGGGAGAAAACTTTCAACTTTTCAAGCAGAATGAGAACAAAACTTCGCCTCTTCATAGAGAGAGAGAGAGGGAGAGGGGTGGGGGGCCAGAGGGAGAGTTCTTTTAGAGTTTCAATGCTGTATGATACTTCAAGAAATAGTTCAAAGGCACTCACAGTGAAATAATTCTTGGAGGTTTAACATAACTACAATTCAGACCATCCCATGTATATTTGCTTGGGATGCACGGATCACCTTGCCAGCTCTCTTTGTTCACTCGACACATTGCCTTGGTATCATTGATAGCTTTCACTGTAGTTTATACCATAATAATATCATTTCTTTTTCAAGAATTGTAATGTTGTGAAAATAGAGAAAACACTATATGTTCAATTTTGAAGTGATTTCCAGCAATGAAGTCTGCCAAGCAAAATGCAACCTTTTACTTTCAGGATAAACCTAGTTTAAGAGTAGCCTATTAACCATTAAAATTGCATCTTCTAGAGCTCATTGAAGAAAACTCTTATTTTATTCTTCGTAGATTTTTCACAACAAGATTCTTGAAGCTCAATTTCACCTTACAAACTTAGCTTATAACCTTTCCGTCACCACAATCTTTACCTACCAAACCTCTCTACCAATAATTACTCAACAAATCCAACATCAATTCTCTTCTGATGGAGCAACCAAGGCAACTGAATCTAAGTTATTGCCTTGTAAGAGGTAATGAGGTATCTAGGAGGAGTAAGCATTAAGATCTCCTAGATTACTGAGAGAGTACTCTTTATCCAATGAAGACATCAATCTGATCAACAAATCCTTATTCTTTTATCATGCTTTACGTTCATTAGCCGTGTGGAACGAAACTGGTCAAGTTAGAACATGCAAGAAGCATCTCCTAAAATTGAGTCAGATGAACAGAAATCAATGCAACAATTAATTGCTAAAACCTTCTAGCATATGTGTTGACCCCTTCAAGAATATGAGACCACACAGAGTGGAAGTTGACTAGTTTATGTGGCAATACTTTTTACTGAATTCAACCTTTTTAACCATTTTTTTTTTCACGTCCACTTTAGAAGACTTCTGGTAGCACAACATTCGAATTTGCACTAGAAAAACATGTGGAGGTAGGGGAAATACCATCATCTTCGGCTGTTTGTACATTGGGGAGTCCAACAATGTTATAGGCCTCGATGGCATTGAGGATTGGCGGATATGTAGATTCGTTCAATGTGGAACTGATCGAGAAGTTGATCTGGGACCCAGTAACAGGAGTGGAGACTATAGTCACTGGCTTTAAGTACTCGAGCGTCACACTCTTCGTGAATTGATTACCATTGATGGAAATTGTGAACTCCCTTTTTTGGCCACTCGGCAAACTCTGGGTTTCGGCAAAATGGAAGTACAAGATCCATTTACCAATAGGAATGAATGGCATCCAATTATAACTCATGGAGAAATTAACATTCCTCACGGTTTCAGCGGTCCTAAGAACTTCCCCTGGAACGTTGTACATGTCGTTGTTGTTGGCCAAGGACGTAGCTGATGCTGCGGCGCTAGGCACAAGCCAGTAGTATTCGAGTTGGCCTCTCCAGATGCGATCATAAACATCCATTGGGTATCTGGTTGAGGCATTTTTACAAAGAGTTTATCCACTCAGCCATTGAGAAATCAATGAACTTGCAAATTTTGAAGCGACAACGTCTTTAATTATTGTATTACTACCAACAGTCAGGAAAAGGACATCACAAGTGTTATAATCATCATACGACATTTATTTGAGTGTCATAACTTTTTTTCTCCAATCAGTTGAGTGCTATAACTCATGAACGGTGCTCATTTGAGTGCCATAATATTTTTTTTCCGATCACTTGAGTGCTGGGAAAATTGTTCAAAGAGTCCTAAACCTAATGTACTTTTATTAATTTAGTCTTAAATCTTTTAGTCCCAAATATTTTCACGCTTAGCCAATTAAGTTTATCCTGCTAATTTTGCTAGAAATTGTTGACATGGACATTGGCCATTCTATGTAGCATGGCCGGCAAGACGATCGACACTAACGTGGACATTTTAATATTTTTGAATGTTTTGTTTATTTATTTTAGTTTCTTTTTTTTTTCTTCCCTTCTTATTTCTCGAACCTGTAGCCGAGCTTGGGCGACGGTTGGCGATCGACCAAAGGCAACCACTAGCAAGGGTTGCCCTCACTGATATCAAGAAAGGGGCGACCTCGCCAAAGGCCAGCTAGGCCACCCTCATAGGCCTTCGATGAGGGTTGCCCTTGCGAGAGGCCAAAGAGGTTGCCCTTGCCAAAGGCCAACAAGGGCTTGACCTCACCTAAAGCTGGTGAAACGGCCCTCGCTGACCTCTGGTAAGGGCGACCCTCTCCTAGGGCCTCACCGGCTTTAGGCGAGGCTCGACTTTGCCAGCCTCCAATGAGGCTTGCCTTCACCAAATCCCAACGAGGGTAATCCTTGTCATTTGTTTCCTTTAGCTGGTCACTGGCCATCACGTAAGCCTAGCCAACGACCGGCTGAAGGAAGAAGAAGGGAGGGGGAAAAAAGAAAAAGAAAAAATTCGAAAAAATATTATCAAAAATTGTTCTCATTAATGTCGTTTGTGCCACGTAGCATGGCTTGCATCCACATCAACAATTTCGGGCCAAATTGGTTAGATGAACTCAATTGGCTAAATGTGAAAATGTTTAAAACTCAATTGGCAAAATTAAAATGTCTAAGACTAAACTGGCAAAAATACAATAAATTTAGGACTTTTTAGACAATTTCCCACTTGAGTATCACATAACTTTTCAATTAATCACTTGACTACCATAACTTTTTAAAAATGTTCACCATAAGTGTTATGCCATGTCGGATTTTCGACACTTAGGTGATCGTTTAAAAAAAAAAAATCCACTTAAGTGATCCATTGAAAGTTATGGCACTCAAATAATCATTTTTTAAAAGTTATGGATCTTAAGTGGTTGAAAAAAAAAAGTTAAGACAGTCAAGTGAGTATTGTATGAAAGGTATGGCATTTGTAGTGTCATTATCCCACTAATGTTTAGATTCTTGTACTTGATAAAAACTGGACATCATGTGCATGATTCAAGTTGTCGGGCGCTTGTGTAGAGTCATCAGGTGGACCACTTATTGAAATATCAAGCGGATTTTTTTTATTAGTAACTTTTCCTTGATTTCACTCGTGTTTTTTATAATCAGTAATTCTAAGAATTGAACTAGTACCTAATATTGGGTGGATCTTTAATTAGCAACTCTTGGTTCAATCCACTCGTGTTTTTAGTAATCAATATTTTAAATTTTGAGTTATTACTATAGACCATGTTTAACAAGTGTTGGTAGATATAAAAAGTGGTTATTTGAATGACATTTTACCTATATTGAAGATAGTGGTTTTTAACGAAGAGAGTTGTTTAGTCTGATAAAATGTTATATAAGAAATTATCACATCGTATATTTGAAACTCATATATGAATTAATTGATTATTAGATGCAAACATTTTCAATCATCAATGAGTATATTCTTATAAGATTCTCATAGAAAATTGAGTGTTACGCATAAAATTATTGTGCACCAACAATTAAATTATTGGTGAATTCTTGATCATCTTCATTATTGCATAATGCATAGAAACAATCCTATCAAAAAAAAAAAAAAAAAAAGCCAAGCAATTAATGGTACTATTAGTATTTTATTGAGTCCGGGACACCTGGAGTGACAAAACTTGGTACGAAGAGATACTTAAGTGCCGAAAGTTAAAAAAGTGACACTTAAATGTCAAAATCATAGCAAAATTGATCGGTTAAGTACTAACGGGAGAAAATCTGACCAAAACGCTGGTATGGCGATTTTCCGGAGAACCAAGTGCAAAACGATATCATTTTACTGCTAGCGTGGGCAAATAATTAATATAAAAATTAATTAAATTAAATTTAAAATTACCCTCGCCCCAAATCTAGGCAATGGCTCACAGGCCCTCGCCGTCGGACGGTTGGAGTTGTCAACCCGTGGCCGGGGCTCGGTGACCCTGGCCGACCCTCCCGATGGCGGGGCGGCAGCGACAACAAGGGCTAAGCCCCTCAACCGCCGGTTGCTGTTCATCTTCATCATTTTTTTTATTTGGTTTTAAATTAAATTTAATTAATTTTTATATTAAAATTCAAATTGTGCCAAAACGACGTCATTTTTGTGTTTCTTTGCTGAGTGAGCCTTCCAGCAAGCCACCTAAGTGTCACTTTCCTAACTTTTGCACTTAAGTGTCATTTGTCTTGCCAAGTTTTTTGGCACTTGGGATGTTCTTTTGCCGAATTTTATTTTAGACAAATGCTATAAGTAGAGTTCATCAAATTTTTGTGGATTCAATTATATTGCAACTATAATGCTTCAATGATGCGTACGGTAAAAACAATTTATTGGGGATGACTTGTAAAACAACGGGGATACATTAATTGTTATTAATTGAAATAAATGTTCGCTTTCATTGTTTGTCTATGTAGACTTCTTACGATATACAGATGATCATCGCAATTTTTTTTTTTGGACAAATCAAAGACAAAAATTCTAAAGCCATCGAAGAGAAAACTTACATAAAATATATAATTTTTTTTTAAATATAGCTTAGAACGTTCGACAAAACTATCACAAATGTCTAAAAAGGGGAAAATTGCCTTAAAATTCACAAACTTATTGTAAGACAGCCAATTCAATCCTATACATTTTAATTTGGCCACTCCTAAAATCTTTTGACAATTTTGCAATGCAGTTCTTCGACCAATTTTGGTCAAAAATTGCTTACATAGTGGTCTAGTTAGCACCGGCTGTCTTATGTAAAGCATGATCAACACTGACTTGGAAGATTTTTGCAAATATTCTTTTAAATTTTCTGAATATTTTCTTTTTTCATTTCCTTTTTCTTGATATCCCTCTGCCAATCATCGGGGCCTCAATGTGGGCATTGTGACCCATGCCTATGGCCGACAACCTTCGCCAATCATTGCCGAGGCCCCAAACCAGTAGAGTGAAATAGGAAAAAACAAAAGATGAAAGAAAAAGAAAGAAAAAGAAAGGAAAAATTCAAAATTTTAAAACAAATTGAAAAAATCTTCCATTTTAGCGCTCCCATGTCACGTGGGATGGCTAGTGTCTATGCCACCAATTTCCGGTCAAAATTAGCCAGAAATGTTATATTAACAAATCGTGAAAATGTTTATGACTAAATTACTCAAATAGAAAAGTTTAAAACTGGAATTAGCCGTTGTATGATATGTTTAGTATTTTTTGAATAAATATCCATCTCAAAAGAATCGCTCCCATGAAAGTTGTGTTCTCCAGACGACTCACCTTAGAAACGACGAAGAGCTTGGTCCCATGTCGTGCCGCCAAAGTAGCTGCAAGAATCCAGATTCCATTCTATAGGTGGTAATGTTTACAGCTCTTAATTCCAGGGCTGAAATGTAAGGTATTCCACTTCCCGTATTCACAACACACACTTGTAAATAATCTGCTTGGGGAACATATATAATTTCCTCGTATCTATTCGAAGCGTAGTTGACAGTAACCCAATAATTAACATCAATATATAGGTCGAATGTGGGTGCTTCGTTTTTTCCATCATAGTTGCCATACCAAAAGTAGGCCCTGATCAAGTAAAGGCTGTTCTTGCCTCGATCAGGTTTTAGCGTGTAACAGTTCCTCATTCCAATCGGAAAGCTCCTTAAGTTTTTGCATATTTGTGGAGGATTTTCGGAGCTGTATCCCGCGGAAACTGGATTGTTTTTTCCGGAATCTGTAAATCCTTCATCCGTCTCATAATATATCTTGTACCTGGCGTCAGGATGCGGATAAGTTGCCCCACAGTCAATGCTTATGAAACCTTGCAA
Organism: Eucalyptus marginata; assembly: GCA_014182565.1. Lineage (NCBI taxonomy): Eukaryota > Viridiplantae > Streptophyta > Magnoliopsida > Myrtales > Myrtaceae > Eucalyptus > Eucalyptus marginata. Next base: position 31,260,338 of record CM024590.1, read on the forward strand.
TTGAAATAAATTAGAACCAAATAGTCAATTTACTTTCAAACTTTCCCATAGCAGTTCAAGAATTCAAAAGCGGTCACCTTATATTGGACCTCGACCGTTGTAATTGATTAGGCGTGACTGATATTGACATATATATAATTCATATTGTGAATGAACGACGCATCAACATATTTCCTATCCATGCCTGTGATCACCCTTTTAATCTTATCCTTTCCCTCGCTTCTTCTCTTTCTTTTATCTATTGCTTATTCCGTCATTGGATAAACAAAAACTACTATTCACCATTGCGTGATCTTGCGATCAACTTTAAAAGAAGAAAACAAAAGAAATTAAGCTGCTAGATGGGCTAGTTCAAATATCAATTTGATCGACAGATCAAACCTATTACCATCAAAATTGCAAATTATAACTTTTGCATGTTCATCATTTTGCTTCTCTCTCTTTTGTTTTTATCTGATGGCCTTCGCCACATAAAATTTCATGTTCGCATATTCCGGGATGTTTTACAAGTAACTAAATAATCTCAGAGAGAGAGAGAGAGATACAAACCTGGATTTTGTTGGGCTAGAGCCAGCAGCTTCAATCCCGGAGCTACTGAAGAAGCAATGGAAGCACACCAGAGGAGGAGCAACATGGATCTTCCCATTTTCGGTGTCCAGAAGACAGAGATGAGAAGTGATCGAGAACAGAAGTATAACAGAGATGAAGAACTGAAAGAAGAGTTGAGCTTCTGAATTCAATCAACTTTGGAGAGAGTATCTTTTCACAAAGAGCATCATACCTCCATCTCTCTCTAACTTCGTATTTATATGAATTCACATACGGGAGAACAAAGAAAACAACTAACAGACTTGTTAACTGAATCTGAAAAAACAGAGCAACTAACAGAACAACGAACTATTTAGTTACAACTCAAAACTGAATATCTATTCTTTAATGAGCACGTGTTATTGATGTAAGTCCTGCCATCTTCATCTTCGTTCATCTTGTCTTTATACATGTTGCTTCCAGTCTTGATCAATTTATCAGCAATATCACGTGCTACTTCGTTTCCCCTGTTTTCACCATTCAGCTTCGGCTCCAGCTTGAACTTCTTTACTTCATCAGTAGCATTTAGCTTCTGTTTAGGCTTATATCCTTTAACATCCCCCCGCAAATTGGGAAGAGGTAAAGAACCGATGCCCAATTTGATGCGAATATCAAAATGAGCGAACCGTGAGAGAGCTTTTGTAAAAATATCAGCCAATTGAGAATGGCTTGGAACATAGCACACAGTGAGAGAGCCAGAGGAAACTTTCTCACGGACAAAATGAAAATCGACTTCAATGTGTTTGGTGCGGGCATGTAAAACAGGATTGGCAGTAAGAGAAATGGCAGACTGATTATCACAGAACAAACGAGTTGGGGAAGAAAGGGAGAGACCAATATCACGAAGAACAAAGCTGAGCCATGTAAGTTCAGCAGTAGCAGAGGCAAGGGCACGATATTCTGCTTCAGTAGAGGATCGACTAACAGTAGGCTGTTTCTTTGCTGCCCAAGAAATGAGATTAGAACCGAGATAAGTGCAGAAGCCAGTTGTGGAACGTCTGGTATCTGTACAACCAGCCCAATCTGCATCTGAAAAACCATACAGATGTCTAGAGCTGCGAGAGTGAAGGAAGATACCCAAGCTAATAGTTCCTTTAACATAACGCAGAACCCTCTTTAGTTTATGAAAGTCTGCAACAGTAGGTTGCTGCATTTTCGACATAACAAATTTGTAGCATATGCAAGATCGGGCGAGTTAATGTCGATATCGAAGTCCACCAACAAGACTCCTATATTCAAGAGGGTTGGAAAGATGAATAGAATCATGTTGTAAGACAGATGGTCTTTGAGACAGAGGAGTAGAAACTGGTTTACAATCAAGCATGTGAGCTCGAGTAAGAAGATCAAGAGCATATTTGGTTTGACAGAGAAACAGATCATTAGAGAGACGTTTAGCTTCAATGCCAAGAAAGTAGTGAAGATTGCCCAGATCTTTCATGTGAAACTGAAGACTAAGGGAATGAATTAACTGTGACATTAATGAAGCTGAGCTACCAGTTAAGAGGATGTCATCAACATAGAGTAATAGAAGTAAAGTGTCTTTGCCATCTCGAAGAATAAACAGTGATGGATCAGTTGAGCTACAGAAAAAACCATATTCAAGTAAGAAGTTACTGAATTTATCAAACCATGCACGAGGGGCTTGTCGAAGACCATAAAGGGATTTCTTGAGGAGACACACATGAGTAGGTGCCTCGAGACCGTATGAAACCCGGAGGCTGTTCCATGTAGACTGTTTTGGTCAAAGTGCCATGTAAAAAGGCATTCTTAACATCAAGTTGATGAATTGACCATTGATTCATCATTGCTACGGATAGAACCAATCGAATTGTAGCATGTTTTATGACCGGACCGAAGGTTTCGTAAAATCAATACCTTCGCTTGATGAAATCCTTTAGCTACAAGACGAGCCTTTAACCTATCAAGGCTTCCATCAGATGCTAGTTTCGTTTTAAACACCCATTTGCAACCTATCACATTCATGTGATTAGTGCGAGGAACTAGTATCCATGTATGATTCTGATATAAAGCATCCATTTCCTCTTTCATAGATGTATACCATCCATGATCTGCTAAAGCTGACTTAACTGATCTTGGTTCAGCAGGTACTTTGTATTCAAAGCAAGGCAAGCATATCTAGGATTTCTTTTAATTATACCGACTTTGACCTAGTCCGTATAGGATGAGTTGAAGTGTTACCTTGTGAGGGAGAATGAATGAAGAAACTTGGTCGAGATTGGTTCCATTCAAATGTTCCTCTTCGTAAGCCGCTCTGCAGACCTAGATATTGTCGATCTTGTGAAGATGAATGATGTGGATTATGAGGGTCTTCATCTCGTGTTGTTGTAATGGAAGTATGATTGTCCCTGTTCTTCGGGGAGATAGATCATATGAAGCGAGTGATTGATGCTATGATTATGCCTGCTGATTTGTAGAATCCGTGAAGATGAAGATATAGCACTTCCACTTACTTTGTCCAGAAATTTAACCTCCTCTGTCCACAGTTGATATAGTGTTGTATAAGGTGTGTACTCTGTGACACAGGTCTTAGTGAAAGGAAAGAAGGTTTCATCAAAGATAACATGTCGACTGATGTAAACTCGACCAGTAGTAGGAACAAGACATCTATATCCTTTATGACGTTCACTATATCCAATAAAGACACAAGTAAGTGATCGTGGATCAAGTTTGTGCTGTGCATAGGGTCTAAGACAAGGAAAGCATGCACAGCCAAACACTCTAAGATGATCATAGCTTGGTTCTTTCTGATAGAGTTTACTATAGGGTGATTTCATCAGTAACTTGGGTGTGGGAAGCATATTGATAATATATGTAGTTGTCATGAATGCATCAACCCAATATTTCAAAGGAATCTTAGCATGATAGAGCATAGCAAGTCCCAATTCAACAACATGGCGATGCTTTCGTTCAGAGACACCATTCTGTTCTGGTGTATGAGGACAGGATACTTGTTGCTTAATGCCACAACTTTGTAGAAGAGTATGAAACTTATGACTAATGAATTCACCTCCCCCATCACATTGAAAGATCTTGATTTTGCAATCAAGTTGGTTTTCAACCTGTCGTTGGAACATAACAAAGATATCATAGAAATCTGACTTTGCTTTCATTGGATAAATCCAGCTGAACCGAGAGAAACTGTCTACAAAGATGACATAATACTTGAAGTTTTGAAAAGAAGTGACGGTGAGGGACCCCGAGATATCACAAGTGAACCTTTTCTAAAGGTCTAGATGTTACAGAACTTGAAAGTGAAAAGGGTAGAGCAGTATGTTTTGCAATTTGACAACTTCGACACACATTTTGTACTCTGGTATTGCAGTGAATGAGTTGTTGATTTTGCAGGTACTGCAGTGTTTTCAGATTGGTGTGGGCTAAACGCGATGCCGATATCCTCTCCTATTGCTTTGTGTCTCGAGTTAGGAATGCCTGTGGTGTGAGGGTCAACTCGATACAACCCTTTAACTTTCCTCCCGAGTAGCAGGGTTGTGTTGGTGTAATTGTCCTTAACATATACACCAAATTTATCAAAGACAAAAGAACATGGATAATCATTTGTTAGTTTTGATACTGATAGGAGATTCTTCTTTATATCAGGAACAATTAACACATCATTCAAAGGTAATGAGTCCACTTTAGTTTGTAGCAGTGTATCACCAATATGAGTAATAGGTAGACATGATCCATTTCCAATCATGACTGTGTCAGTTCCATTGTATCGAGAAGGATTATGAATAATACCAGGATTTGCAGTAATGTGAGCAGTGGCGCCAGTGTCTGGATACCATTCATTTCCTTTTGAATCTTCAATATGCATTGCTGCTAAAGCTGTTGGAATTTCCTCTGCTTGGTATGAATTGTCAAAGCGATACCAGCAGTGAAGTGCATCATGACCTGGACGTTTACAGATTTGGCATTCCAATCGAACATTGTCATTTGATTTCTCAACCTGCAGATCTTTGGAAAATGTTAGATTTGAGGAAGGATATGATCTGGTTTCTTGATATCGTTGTGAAGAACCAGCATAAGGGCGAAATCCCTGATTAGAACTAAAACCAGAACCTTTACTGAATTGTCCTGATCTTGGACCTTCATAGTTGCCATTAACTGATCTGTAACTCAAATCCCTTCCAGAATATCTGTAACCACGACCTCTGTTATTGAAATATCGTCCTCTTCCATAGCTACGTCCTCCATGATTTGTGATTCTTGAACCTCCAAAGCCAGAGTTTTGCTGAATAGTTTCTCTGTTAATTTCTTCATTTTGCTGAACTTCAGTTTTCCTTTGACCATAGTAAGCTAGATTAGGGCTGTACTGACTTGATGAGTAATTTTGTAGTCGTGATTCAAACCTTTCTAGCTGTGAAATTACTTCATCATACTCCGGCTGAGGTTTTAAGCAGTATATAGTGGTTTTTATATTCTCATATTCAGATCCTAGTCCCTCAAGAACTCCAAATAGCTTTGTTATCTCATCTAAAGGTTTTCCTATTGCACTTAGTTGATCACAAATTGATTTGTATTCTCTGAGATAAACTGACAATGCTTGATCTCTCTTTTGACAAGCTTGCAGTTTTCCTCTCAACTCAAATTCTCTAACAACAGACTTTTGCATAAAACGATTGAAGGTTTGCCATACCTCATATGCAGTGTCTAAGCCGATTATCATACTCAATATGTTTTTCGAAACAGCTCCACTGATCCATGATGAAACAAGCTGATCAGTTTTGATCCAGTTACTGTAATCAGGATTTACCACTTCTGCAACATTTCCTTCAATCTCAACTTGTAAAAGTTTTGCAGGTGAAGATATTTCTCCATTGATGAATCCAAAAAGCTCCTGACTACGCAAAAATCTATGAAATTGCGCTTGCCAGAGAAGAAAATTGTCTTCAGCTAGCTTAATGGTGACAAAGTTAGATATGTTGACATGAATTGGAAATGGATACTTTTGAGTTTTTGCAGCCATCTCGCACTTTCAAATCTTGTTCTTACTATCAGATTAAGGTAATCCTCAATCTGTTGTGACTTTCACCATTGACAACTTTCTTCCACATATGTAACTTTCCATTTTTCGAAGATTACTGAAGATGACACAACAGCAACAGCATACAGATCCAGAGAAGGATTGATTCAGATTACCTTAGCATACAGATCCAGAGAGGAATTGATTCAGATTACCTCATTTGTTCGTGATGCTCTTCGGTATAGCTCTGATACCATGAGAAGTGATCGAGAACAGAAGTATAACAGAGATGAAGAACTGAAAGAAGAGTTGAGCTTCTGAATTCAATCAACTTTGGAGAGAGTATCTTTTCACAAAGAGCATCATACCTCCATCTCTCTCTAACTTCGTATTTATATGAATTCACATACAGGGAGAACAAAGAAAACAACTAACAGACTTGTTAACTGAATCTACTGAAAAAACAGAGCAACTAACAGAACAACGAACTATTTAGTTACAACTCAAAACTGAATATCTATTCTTTAATGAGCACGTGTTATTGATGTAAGTCCTGCCATCTTCATCTTCGTTCATCTTGTCTTTATACATGTTGCTTCCAGTCTTGATCAATTTATCAGCAATATCACGTGCTACTTCGTTTCCCCTGTTTTCACCATTCAGCTTCGGCTCCAGCTTGAACTTCTTTACTTCATCAGTAGCATTTAGCTTCTGTTTAGGCTTATATCCTTTAACAAGAGAAAGGTCTCTTGCCAATATACAGAAGTGAAGATATTACGTGCAACCCATCTTAATAAAAGCTATGAGGTGCTGGGAATAGGAAAAATCCACAGTGGACATACAATAATACATCAAAATTGACTCTGCAGTTAAATTTGATCTGGTTAATTATAAATGACAGGTTTAGACTTTGGGCCATCTCTTGTTGTTCCACTAGCTTCATATATGCCGTGATTCCTGTTACAATATTTAAATATTACACAATGTCTTACAACAACGGTTAAAAGTTTTTAAAAAGTTAACATTGATTCCACAAATTTTCTATATGCAATATTTCCATGTTATCGTAATCAAATCAAATTGCCTGTCAATTTATATTTATTTACCCAAGATATAATTAAGTTAAGTCTTTGAGCAAAATAAAGTCTAATTAATTAGGTGAGACGAGTACTTATTTTGAAATTTATGGGATGACGTACTTTGGAGTGCACTTGAAAACTTCTATGCTCACATTATAAATTATCCCTGGTAAAAGTGATTCATTCAGTAACTATTCCTTGCAACAAGTACAGGCAACTTGTATCATATTGGATTTTAATAAAATATAAAGAGAAGAGATTTTAAATTCTATTTCATTTACGCACAATTATAAATATTTCTTTCTACACATTTGTCATATTCCCTGTTCATCAGCATAACCAATATCGGTCAAATTCTCTTATGAATGAAGTTCAATCATCGGAAAAAGAAATCTCAGATGATAACTCTGATTAGATATGCACACGCGATGCCCCCATTGATAATATCTTTCCTTGTGGGGAAGACTACCCATGAATCATGATGACAATGCACAATGTTTTACAGCGTGATTAAGCATTAGCGGAATTAGTTAGACTGTTTTGAAGCGAAAATCACATTTAGTGTTCTCCAATCCATGTTCCTGGGACGCCATCTCCTTCATTATGGAAGCAAAGAAATTTCCACGCGATTCACGTATAATTTTACTTTTTTTTTTTTTTTTGGGGGGCGGGGGTAATATTCCCTAGTGCTTTTACTGATAGCCTGAGCAAGAAAAACATTGGACTATTTGCACAATTTGCCATTGTAAAAATGATTTTTGCTTCAGTAATGCACATTAAAGAAATTAAAAAGTAGCAACCTTTGCTTTAGGAAAAGTGAGTTTTGCTTTCGCATTTACAGATTGAAAAGATGCCAAAACCCATTTGATTCGTTGAGAAAAAGAATGTTGGTTGTCATAGTATGAGTGCTTTTTCTATTCAAAAAGAGATTTTTGTCATGGAAATTCTTTTCAAAAAAAGAAGAAAGAAAAAGAATATGAAAGTGGAGTCTTTCAAAGTTAAAAAATGCTTGAATAAAAGTGTGAAGCACAGTTGTTTTCTCAAAAATGAACTTCAAATGAATCTTATCTCAGGCTTGAAATGACTAATTGAATCTCAAACAAAGGCACTAGCTGATCAAATCCTCACCATGCGATGAGCACGTGCATCTAACATGCTACTTTCCAAGGGTCGGGGCGTTGGAGCAGTTTTATTCTTTCTCCTTTTTTATTTTTTCCTATTTCGACTTTTCTAGAGAAGAACCATTAGGGAAAGCTAATGGATTGCTGTGCTTATACTTAGCATGGACACTCCCAAATCCATACTAATTGCAACTTTAGAGTTTTTTAATCTAATCATCTAACCAAATCAATTCAATTTGGAGTAGTCATTAATATATTATGGGTCGATTAGAAACTCAAACAGTTTGTAAACTAGATATTCATGCATACGAGGACTTGATTATGCTAGGTAAATATAACGCTATTTTGGTACTTTTTCTCTTCATTTAAAAAATATTTTGCAAGCAATTTGAGTTAATTTTAAGCCTAACCACTAGCATGTGAGAGATGATCGTGCGGGCTCGCAAACAAGAATTCAACACTCAATAGTTTAAGCAATAGTTAAATTACTTGGGCAGACGAAAAAACCTTGATGTGCTAAGCAAAGCTTCCAATGAATGTTTCGCAAAATATTAACTAAAGAACAAGCAACCATTTGATGTATGCGTAACTTAAAAGCTATGACCACATGAATTCTAGTTTAGCAAGCATTCATGAACTAACATGAAATCCTGAATGACATGTATGCTATATTGCAAAATCTGCACAAATTATCTGGAACGACTTACATTGAAATCTCTAGTAGAGGATTATGACTCAATTGATAAAGTTGGAAAATTTATGACTAAGTTGACACTCACATAATAGGATCATAATTAATTTGGTGAATTTTTCCCTTCTCTGCTGATGGCAATGCAACTTCTAAACGTACAATGTATAACAACCAACATGAACGACGTTTGCATGGAGACTTGCCAAGATGTTTTGATTGTAAATAATGGAGGAGACTTGACTTGCACTTGATGGACGAAACAAAAAGTAGAACAACAACCACCTTTGCCCGTACAAATTGGACTCACTTTTTCTAAAGCCACTTTTTCCCCTTATTAGGTTGTCCTATGATAAAATAAAGTGTGTCGGATAATACTTTGGCCATGGAAAAATTTGCACAAATTATCTAGAATGACTTACATAGAAGTTTTGCGTAGAGGATTATGACTTGATTGATAAAGTTGGCAAATTTATGACTGAGTTGGCATCCATACAAATAGGTTCATAATTAATTTGGTAAATTTTTCCCTTCTCTGTTGATGGCAATGCAACTTGCACAACGTACGACGTACAACAGCCTAGAAGAACAATGTATGCATGGAGACTTGCCAAGATGCATTGCTTATAAATAATGGAGGAGACTTGACTTGCACTTGGACGGAGGAAACAAAAAGTAGAACAATGACCACCTTTGCGCGTACAAATTGGACTCATTTTTTTCTAAAACTGCTTTTTCCGCCCTAATAGGTTTGTCGTACGATAAAATAAAGTTCGAGTAATACTTTCACCATGGAAAAATCTGCACAAATCATCCGGAATGACTTACATTGAAATTACGCGTAGAGGATTATGACTTGACTGATAAAGTTGGAAAATTTATGACTGAGTTGACATCCATACAATAGGTTCATAATCAATTTCGTAAATTTCGCCCTTCTCTGCTGATGGCAATGCGACTTGCACAACTTACGACGTACAACAACCGAGAAGAACAATGTATGCATGGAGACTTGACTAGATATTTTAATTATAAATAATGGAGGAGACTTGACTTGCACTTGGATGGAGGAAACAAAAAGTAGAACAACAACCACCTTTGTGCGTACAAATTTGGGCTCACTTTTTCTAAAGCCGCTATTTCCCCCTTATTAAGTTGACATATATAAAAAAATAAAGTGTGTCGGATGATACTTTGGCCATGGAAAATTTTCACAAATTATCCGGAATGATTTACATTGAAATTCTGCGTAGAGGACTATGACTCGATTGATAAAGTTGGAAAATTTATGACTAAGTTGGCATCCATAAAATAGGTTCATAATCAATTTGGAAAATATTTTCCTTCTCTGCTAATGGCAACTTGACTTGCACAATGTACGACCAAGAAGAACAACATATGCATGGAGACTTGCCAAGATGTTTTATTTATAAATAATGGAGGAGACTTGACTTGCACTCGATGGACGAAACAAAAAGTAGAACAACAACCACCTTTGCGCGTACAAATTGGACTCACTTTTTCTAAAGCCACTTTTTCCCCTTATTAGGTTGTCCTATGATAAAATAAAGTGTGTCAGATAATACTTTGGCCATGGAAAAATTTGCACAAATTATCTAGAATGACTTACATAGAAGTTTTGCGTAGAGGATTATGACTTGATTGATAAAGTTGGCAAATTTATGACTGAGTTGGCATCCATACAAATAGGTTCATAATTAATTTGGTAAATTTTTCCCTTCTCTGCTGATGGCAATGCAACTTGCACAACGTACGACGTACAACAGCCTAGAAGATCAATGTATGCATGGAGACTTGCCAAGATGCATTGCTTATAAATAATGGAGACTTGACTTGCACTTGGATGGAGGAAACAAAAAGTAGAACAATGACCACCTTTGCGCGTACAAATTGGACTCACTTTTTCTAAAACTGCTTTTTCCGCTCTAATAGGTTTGTCGTACGATAAAATAAAGTTCGAGTAATACTTTCACCATGGAAAAATCTGCACAAATCATCCGGAATGACTTACATTGAAATTACGCGTAGAGGATTATGACTTGACCGATAAAGTTGGAAAATTTATGACTGAGTTGACATCCATACAATAGGTTCATAATCAATTTCGTAAATTTCGCCCTTCTCTACTGATGGCAATGCGACTTGCACAACTTACGACGTACAACAACCGAGAAGAACAATGTATGCATGGAGACTTGACTAGATATTTTACTTATAAATAATGGAGGAGACTTGACTTGCACTTGGATGGAGGAAACAAAAAGTAGAACAACAACCACCTTTGTGCATACAAATTTGGGCTCACTTTTTCTAAAGCCGCTATTTCCCCCTTATTAAGTTGACATATATAAAAAATAAAGTGTGTCGGATAATAGTTTGGCCATGCAAAAATCTGCATAAATTATCTGGAATAACTTACATTGAAATTTCACGTAGCGGATTATGACTCGATTAATAAGTTAGAAAATTTATGATTGAGTTGGCATCCTAGGAAGTACTGACACTCTCTGGGAGCCTTCGTATCGTGTACTCCGACACATGTTTGACACTCTCAAATACTCTCCGACACTCGGTCAACATGTGTCCGAAAATCCGACACATGGTCAACTTTCCCGTCACTTTCAGACACTTGAGTTGGAATTCCGATATACGAGTTTCCACACGTGATTTCGACACGCAAGGTCAATTTTAAAAACTTTCAATGAAAGTTAGGTCAAAATGTATATATGTGAAAAAATTAAAAACAATAAATGGGGAAAGAAGAAAAATATAATTTTCTCTTATGTTCTAACTTTCACTTCTCGTGATACACAATAAAACCCCAAGATTTTTTTTTTCCCTTCTCTTTTGACAAATTTGACACGCTACTCCAGAATGTAAATTGCTTTTTTTCCCCTCTAAGCTTTATGGATTATTGGATTGAATTGAATTTGTCAAATTGAAACACTACATTATATTAATAAATGGTGGATTAATGTTTTTAGTGTAAATTCATTCTAAGCTTGTCACGCTCCGAACCTCGAGCACGCACACATCCCTCGGTGGTCAACTAAATTGCGACATTCCCAGGACGCGTCACCGACCCAATTGATTCTTGCACATGCGGAAGCGAAATAACAATCACCAGACAACAAACAACATGGTATAGAAAAGCAAGACAACACATTTTTCATAAAACACACTTTATAGACAGTCAAGCCAAACCTAAGGTTTATGTACAGGAGGTCTATCTCCAAAAGAAACCACTAAGCCATCTACACTCTGGACCTTCAGCCTCGAGCTCTGAATCCTCCACGCTACGGCCCTGAAAATGATAACCCACGACGGGGTGAGATATAAATCTTAATGAGTCTACACCTTAAACCCCAATTAGGAAGGTAATACACCTAAAGGCAACCTATACACACATCATAAAAAGGACTTACCTCGCCTCAGTTCCTCCCTGCATGTCAGTACGATTCATATAACATATGCATACAATAAATGCACTCGGTAATTGAAACGCTTCATTTTAATCAATCACAGGGGTCCCAATTATAAGGTCAAATCGTTATGACACATCTTATTCCATGCCACACAATTTTGTCCCATAATCAGGCGCGGTCATATCAATCATCCAAGCATTCCAATTTAATTTCAGCTCAACGGGCACGACCTACTCGATGTTCAGCGGTATTCTGGCATAACCGAGCATCGTCTCACCCCATCGAGCACGGCAATATCTACATCTAAACGGCATTCCCGAAGGAGCATTGATCCGGCCTCTACCGCAATCCGGCATTCGTTGATGTGGGGCATTCCATATAGGAGCATCGTCCAGCGTAAAAGCTCGTAACGGGTTCTCATAACAATCACACGCACATTCAATCTCGGCAAAGGACATCGTGCTTTGCACTCAAATGTCTCAATTTAAATAATGTGCTTGGCATAGTTCCTTCATATTAAAAACACCCGGTAAAATAGGTGTGCGTGGACACACGGTCAAATCGAACCATAAAGCATGATATCCCATCATTTTTAAATTCCACGACTTTATATAGTACTAAAAACATTTTCGGCTTAAAAAATCGACACTCGGTATTTTCTAATTAAATACAAAAAAATCCATAATATTGAAATAATAAATCAAAATCAACAATCACCATTCATTTGCACAATTTAACACTCAATTGCACAAACCAACTACACCACAACAATCAGCATGAAATTCTGTCCAAGCGCGTGCCCATCCCTCTGTGGTCAATTGAATAGCGACGTCCTAGGATGCGTTGCCGACCCATTCATTTTAATGCACATGCGGAAGCAAATAATTAATCCCCAGACAACAACAAGATGGGATAGAAAAGTAAGGCCACAATTTTTTTTGAAAACCACATCACACCTTTATATACATATCAACTATGTCATATACAATACTAGCCGACTATATACAAAGTCTGCAAAGGGGGGGGGGGGAGTAGAGGCTACATATCCTCTAATTAGTTGAGTCTTCAACTGAATACTCCGGGGTCCTTGGCTCCGACGGACTCGGGTCCACCATTGAACCACGTGGTCGGTCGACCGTGCCTTTCCCAAAAGCAACCTCCAGCATCGACAGAGGGACCTCAGACTCCAGGATGGGACCTTCATTCTGTCCATTCCGCTCACGATGATACCATGATCTGTATTGATGGGGTACCTGTGGGATAGACCCGCATCAACCTAGACCACAGACCTCACAAGTTCATAGACCCATCCCATTGGGTTCCCATGAAGTGGAATATAACACCTCTGTTCAATGAACTTCTTCGGTTGGCCAAAATGCTCAGGAGGAGCTACCATCTAAGGACCTGAAAATGTTATCCCACGACGGGGTGAGACGATGTCTCAGCAAGTTCACCCCCTAAGTCTCGACTAGGAAGAAAATATGCCCTAAGGGCTGCCTAAGCACAAGCACAAGTCAGAGGACTTACCTTTGCCTCAGTCCCTTCCTACAAGTCAATACAATCAAACCACTCAATTAATCAATTCAACTCAAATCAAGTCATCAAATCAGATCGAGCTATTGATCAATCAAACCAGTCAATTCCATGTCATCAAGACCATCTCTCGATCAATCCATTCAATACTATTTATCATCCAATACTATCTATCAAGTCATTTCCTTGTAACGATCACTACTCACCTAAGTTGATATGAAAGAATGCTCACCTAAGCTGACAATGATAGATTATATAGCTCATTGAAGCTAATATATGCTCACCGAAGGTGATTTATGCTTACCGAAGCTGATTTATAGATATTATACTCATCCACTAACGATTTCATTGTTTTCATAGTACCTGGTAAAATAATCATGTATGGGTACACAGTAGGCCTCAGCCAAAAATATAATATATTTATTTTATGAGTTCTCACTAATTATATAGTCAATAAAAACATTTTTGGCGCTGTAAACCGATACCTGGTAATTTTCTAATTAAATACTGAAATAAATAAATTCTGGGATAAATACCCAAAATTACAATCAACGCCCAATTTGCGCAATCCAACACTCAATTAAATAAACCACACATACCATTGCGATCAGCACAGAATTCCGGCCACCGGCTATCCCGATCTAATTTCTAGAAAATAATATAAATAATTACCAAAATTAATTAATAAATACCAATAAATGCAACTTAGGTCAGAAAAGCCTAATTAAATACCGAAACAGGCCCAGAAAAATTCCGAACCTAACTAGATAAATACTACAGCTTATCTAGTCTCTAATTACGCTAACTAACCATCTAATCCCTACTTAAATTAAATTAATCAACCCTTAAGCATAATTAACTCCCTAAGCGGAGATTAGTGAGTAAACTCACTGGTTTGCAAGTCGGTGAGTTCACTTTGATGGGGACGCGGAGGCGGTCCACAAACTCCAAAGCGAGGACACCCCTCGAGGTCGGGAAAGGCTCGAGAACAGGCCTTGAAGTCTAAAACCCTTGTTGGAACTTTTGCTTCTGCTTGATGGTCAAGGAAGCAGAACCGGCGGCTCGGTTAGCTAGAAACGACGAGATAGGGCCAGGCGGGCGGCTAGACGAGCTATCGAGAGATTCTGGCGGGTGGACAGGGACGATGGCAACTAGGGCGATGGTGGAGGGGCTCGAACACGAGCTAGGGGTTGCGGAACAACAAGCTAGAACCGCGACTGGAGCGGGATGAGCGATTGGCGGGCGAAGCTTGCGGGCAGAGCGACAGCGAGCTGGACGGCGCGACGATGGCTTGCAACGATGAGGAGGGGTTTGCTGGCCGGTTCTCTGCAATTTTCAGAGTTCTTCTAATCTGCAAATGGAGGGGGTCAACGGTAAGGGGAAGGAGAAAGGGGACCGGCTGCCTTTGGAAGGTCCCTCCAAGCTCATCTTCTATCCTTTTGTCCCCTAGAAGAGGTCCCACCATGGCTGTTGGCTTCCTCAGCAATTTTCCAGCCTTAAAGCTTCCTCTAGAAGCCTTGGAAGTGGTCCAAAAGGTTGAGGCATGGGGGGCTACGAATTTTGCACAAATTTCCCTCAATTCCACTTCAATTCCTTCTTGAACCGACTCAATTCGACCCTAAAAAATTCCACCATCATACTCATGATCAAATTGGTATTTTTCCTCACTAATAGAACCAACTTGCTTCCCAAAAATGCGATAAAAAACGGTACCCTGAATTTTTCGGTCGAAAAAGGCCATATATTGACTTTTCGCCAAAAATCTCGGTTTGCAGAAAAATCTTCGGAGGATAAGTCGATGTTCCTAAAATGACTCGTGACATTACAGAACTTTCAATTTCTGAAATCGAATTTAAATTCACGGTTAACTTCAATTTGGTACGATTTTAGCGTGACCTAACCTAGGGTAGCTTTTAGAATTTTTTTTGTGAAATTGACCCGTGGTCGATTTTCTTCGAGCCACAATATACCTCTTCAACACATTGGTGACTCTCGGTCATTGTGAAAATCTTGAGGTTTCAAATACGGATACAAGGTACCTGTGACATCCTAGATTTTTTATCCCGTCTTCTATTGAATAAATCAGGCATTTCATTGACGAGCCTATAAGGCTGTTCTTAGAGATGATCACTCTCGAGATAACTGGACTATCTAAGGAAACCATTAAAAATATTAGGGCAAACAGACTTGAGAATTCGACTAGAAATCGGCTTCTCGAGCGTGCTCATCTTTAGAGGCCATTACGGCATAGTATAAAAGCGATTTGAAATCAAAGATATATTGGTTTGACTAAGATGTATGGCTAATTGTGGGTGACGCCACTAAATTGGAAAATTCTCATCGACCGGCACTAGATTGATTTTCTTATTGTTTTGGTACCTTGTGTCTGTATTTGAATCCTCGAGATTTTCACAACAACCAAGAGTCGCCAATGAGTGAAGTGGGTTCATTATGGCTCGAAGAAAATCGACCACGGACCATTTGCACTGAAAATTTCTGAAAACTACCCAGTAGCCTATGTCACGCTAAAAACGCACCAAATGGAAATTAACCGCGAATTCAAGTCTGATTTTAGAAATTGAAGATTCTGTCATGTCACAATAAATTTTAGGAGTGTCGACTTAGTCTCAGAAGATTTTTCTACAACCCGAGACTTTTTGGAAAAAAGTCGGCATAGGACCGTTTTTGTTCAGAAAAAAGGTCAGGACCATTTCTGATTGCAAAATTTGGAAACAAATGGGATCTATGGGTGAGGAAAATTGTTGAGATGACCGATGTTGGGTTGATTGAATTTACTGAGGCCAAATGGGATTGAATGGAAGAGGAAATCAAGTTCAATTGAGAGAAAATACTTCCAAATTCATGTGCCCCCACCAACCCACAACCTGTGGACCATTTCAGCTTTCTAGAAGAGTGCATGGGTGATTCATTGTGAGCCAAGGAAGGATACTTGACCAAGGATGGCCTAGGGGACAAGCTTGTGGAAGAAGTTGGCTTGGTGGACACCTTGTCTCCCATCTCTCCCTTATCTCTTTCTCTTTACCCCTTGGCCGGCCAAAACCCCTCACTCTTCCCTCCTCCAGCTTGTTCGACCACCATAGCCACCGAAGAAGCAACCAGAGCAAGCTGTCACAGCCAAGACCGCCCGCACCGTCACCGTGTCCGCGCGCCACCGCCCGCGAGAGCCGCTCGCACACCGTCACCCTTGCCGCGCCTCACACCGTCGTAGCCCTCTGTCTGGTGGTCCAGTGAATTGTTTCGCAACCTAGCAGGCCGCCGTGAGCCCCTTCGCCGCCGTGAGTCCGTGTCGTTGGCCGCTCGGCCTTCCCGTTGCCTTAACCGGTCTTACTCACCTTGTTTAGCCTTAGTTTCCTTGTTTTGTAGCAGTAAACAGAAGCTATTTTTGTTGGTTTTCAGCAGGCCTTTAGGCCTATTTTGGAGGTGTTCCAGGCCTCGAACCCTTGGGCCGCTTCGTAGAAAAGTGACCCCCGTCACGTTCCCGTTGAATCAAACCAAGCGGTTCTATAAACAAGTGAGTTTAACTCACTAATCCCTGCTTAGTTTGCTAATGATGCTTAGGGGTTTATTAGATTTAATTAAGTGCAATTAGGTGGATAGATTAGATTAGAATAATTAAAGTAGGGATTTACCTATGAATATTAGGCAAATGGTTAGTGTAATTAGCAAGTAGATAGGCTCAAGTATTTATTGAACGAACCTCGGGAATTTTCCGGGTCCATTTCGAAGTCCAATTGGGCATTACGGGCCTAAGTTGGATTTATTGCTATTTATTAGCATAAACATTTGCTCATAACTCAAAACAATTGCTACCAACAATGTTTGAGAATTGTGGATATGCTCATAACATATGGCACTAATAATTTGCTAAGTATTTTATCATAATGTTTGCATACAAATTACTGTCTTTTAAAATCGAACTATTCATCAAGACAAGAAGAGCATGCAAGTGCATCATCAAGACAAGGGGAGCAACCAGCTGCTATATTATGAACCCCAAATGGATGATGACACACTATGGGTAGAAGATCTTTTGTGCAATCATGCATTATCTTACTAAAGATCATCTGAATTCATATCTCCAAAGCATTATAGAAAAACATCCTAAGGATATCCTATTTTAAATTACGCAAATTACTTCAAACAATCTTTATCATTCTCGCATATCTACAAGATTTTTTTATCATCATTAAAAATGGGGAGATTGTTGGAGAAAACATCTTTAAGTGATTTTGATGATGCCCAAACTATCCTTAGTATATTAGTTACTATATTATATGCAAATGTTTGGACCAAAGGACTATGCAACATCCATGGTGTGATCCACTGGAAAGACGTTTGCAAATGTCCTATTATGACAAACAGCACCAGTCAACCAAAAAGATTAGCTACTAATGATGTTTATGTCGAAGCTAAAGTCAAGTTGATGGTGATGTAACAACCAAGTACATCAGATGATATTCATTGGGTTAGCTAAAGAGCCGTTGAAATATCTGGATTCGCACAGCAGCATAATCATAATAAAGTACGTAGTAAAGTGGCTAGGTTGTCTAACAGGTCAATCAGAAACTACAGTGAGAAGACAACAGTAGTTGCTATTTTTGGTTAGCCTATAGAAGTCCCAAGAAAGAAGCTATATGAGCAATACCTTCCTAAATAGCAGCTCAACAAAAAATTCTCCAAGGGTCACCTACTTCTATAAACCATCCTCAACGAATAGATTGAGGAAGAGTATAAAAGAGAAGACCTTGAGGAACCAAAGGAGGGTGTGACACATAAAAGATCAAGTAGCTTATGTATTGTTGTTCTTAACTAAAAGCTTTTTCTTACTATTTTGATATTCATGTTGCCCAACAATTGTGCTAAGGATTGAGTATACATGTGTAAGTGCAGCAACTAAGTTCAAATAGTGGGATCTATCGTATAAAGGATCAGTGCTAGCCGTTTGAAACTTTCCAAGCAAATTGTCAGTGAAATCTAGCCCGTCTTGAGGCTGTTAGTCTAAAGATTGGACGTAGGCTTAAGGCAAAAGTCGAACCACAATAACTCTTTATGTCCCACTGTTTTTATTCTCCTTACATACATTGGCACACAACTAGTGAGTGTTTACGTAAACATTAGACTAAGGTGATCTTTACTTAGCAATTAGCTAAGTTCTGCAAAAAAAAAATCAGCTTATTCACCCCCTCTAGGTTGTATTTTTAGCCCCAACACACTTGTCATGCCAAATTTGGAGATCGAGAAGAAAATTTTGGACAAAATGACGCTTAGAATGATACCAAAAGAATATGTCAATCATTGAGGAGAAATCATTCCCGTTGGTCACAAAGAGCATGATAGAACTGTGGCAAAGCTCCAAGAAAGAATCGGTGAACTAACTGAACCAGAAAAGACAAAGCATGCTAAGACACTGACACCACCTAAGGCCCCTCATCCACCTAAACTAGAAAAATCACTTTCACTTGCTATGGACGTAGCTGCCTCTCCTGCCATCCTTAATTAACTTTAAGCAGATGTTAAGGAAATCAAGACCACTCTACTGTCTTTGACTCGACACATGGTGAAAATTGAGCGAACTCTCCTTAGCTTGCATTGCTACAACCCAGTATGCCCAAACCTAGAGACCATCAAGCTCAAACCACCCACTCATCACAATAACGCAAATGCCCTCGCACCTAAACATACTCAAAACTTTATCTACTCGTGTCTTGCTCTTGTTGTTTCAATCCTAATTGTTTGCTACTTAGGTCTACTCTCTTGTATCGACTTATCATTTGCCATGAATGAAGCTAATCTTTTTATCTTTTTGCTTGATGACAAAAAAGGGGTAGATTTACTTTATGTGAAATATTATATACTCATAACATTTGCTACTAATGATGTTTGCAAATTGCCTATATACTCATAACATTTGCTACTGACAATTTTTACAAATTTGCTAATATCTTCTCATAATGTTTTGCTCTATTTCCTACTTATCCTCTATCTTTATTGGTTCTCTTAGGGCTTACCAACTAAAGGGGCATTCCTCCGCATGGAACAATTGTGTGATAGGTGCCCTTGTTGCCCGCACAAATAACATGATCAACTGTCAATTGTAGAATTCCTCTATGCAGGACAAATCCATCACCTTGAAGTACGGCACACAGGGAGCACCTCAGCCTAAGAGGTTTAAGCTCACAAATTCCCCAAATAGTTGTATCGATGGTAGTGGAAAGCGAAGAGGTTTCAGTCGACCAAGACAGTTCAAAAATCTGAGTAACCATCACATAACATTATTGTCCATGCCACTTAGCAATGTGATACGAGCAATTGAGTTCTTCTTCTTCCAAGCAGCAAATGCATCCTTCTCTCTCTTGTGTTGTGCAGTATTTCCATCTTCAAGTTCTTTCATAACTTGGTTAAAAGTTTCCAGTGCTTCTCTCTCTTCTAGCATATATTGAATTTTCATAGTCCATATCTCATGATTCTCGCCATTCAATTTCTCTCATTTGTTCAGTTTAGTCAATATATTCTCAGAAGCTGAAGCTATTGTATCTAAACATTCAAGACACATTTGCACGAATTATCAATACCTAACATTTATGCATCTATTTTGCATAAACTAATCGAATTAATGAATAAGATCAAATAAGACTTTAAAGTTGAAATGTCACTTTGTTTCCAATCATCATTTAAAATTCCTAACTTGAAATTATCATTAATATAATCATTTACGCAAAAATAAGTTTTCTAAAGTCACTAAAACTTTCTTGAACTTTCCATAAATAATTGTAAATTAAAAAAAAAATTACAACAGCAAATAATATTGAACTTTCATTAACTAAACATGCCATTTTATACAAAATAACATCTCCAGTAGAAAGATATCAAGATCAACATGGAAATAAATATTTACACCTAAAATATCTAAAACCAACTTAAGAAAAATAATAAATAAAGAAATTTAACAATATTCAATTATCTCATAAACATGGAAAGATTTTTCAAATTTCTTAAAAAATTCCTCTGAAAATTCTAATGTCACATTGGGCAATCATAAAAAGACCCTCGGAGATCCCTTATGACTCCTTCATGGCGCATTCATTCTACGCCAAGTTATACTTAACGGTCAACATCAATCAACGCTAGTCAATGGTCAACGGTCAACGTCGATCAACGGTTAACGGATGACCGGGTCGGGTCAACGAGTCAGTCAGGTCGAGTTGGCGGAGGGGCAAACCACAATTTTTCGGAAAGTAGGGGGCAAAAAAGGTAATTGCCCGTGCAGGTGCGTGTGCGGTTACCACACGCACATGCTGAGTACACGCTTGGAGAGTCTCTCACGTGTGCCGTGCACACGCCGACAACCACTGTCCCTTCCAACCGCAAGTGGAGGCACGTCAAGCCTCTTCCGGCAACGTGCTACCACTTGTTTTTCTCATCTCAATAAGAACTACAACCCTACATTTTCAAAAATGATTTTTAATGCACAAAACATCGAAAAACAACCCTAAACAATACGGTCAAGTGTCGGGCTTTTGTATCCAAGAGTTCATCAACGCTGCTTCGCGATTTCCGATCGACAATTCGTTTATTAAATATTTTAAACGATCAAGAAACAAGAACACATGCTTTGATACCAATGAAGGAAACTAATTCCGAATTTCTAAACTCGAACTATCAAGTAACATAAAACGCATATGAAAATAGGCCTAGAAACACCTTGTATCACTAATCATAAAGTACATCACGTAACAGAACATATCTTGTTTTCCATGGATTAAATGCACCTAATGCAACATTGTGAGAGAGAGATCGAGTGGAAACAATTTTCTTCACAGGAAGAGGGCCTTTTCATTCTTCTTCTTTTCTTTTTAGAATACACAATTATATATTTTCACACTTAGAGAAACAACATGTTATTTTCTCTTTTAAAGAAGTAACCCTCAAAATAATTGCCTCGGTGGTTATTTTCTTTAAATTGTGAGCTATGAGCCCTTTTGAGTTATGGGCTGGGTTAGCCCAATATGGGTGGTCCAATAACAATAAAAAGCCATCAGAACTCTTTAATTTTCGTGCTTGTCTTTCTTGACGAGAATAGTTTTGTCTCAGTGGCAACGTTTTGGCTGTAAACTTGTTAACGGACTTCCTCTTTGGGCATGGCGAAAATTAATTAGCTAGGCATGGCGGGCGTGCTAGAGACACTCTGCGGTCAAGCCTTCGGCGCGAAGAGATACCACATGCTCGGCATCTACATGCAGGGGTCGTGGATCGTGATCTTCCTATGTTGCTTCTTGCTGCTGCCCGTCTACATTTTCACCACGCCGCTCCTAAAGATCCTAGGCCAAGTCGACGAGGTCGCCGAGATGTCGGGCTTGTTGGCCCTGTGGTTCATCCCTTTTCACTTCAGCTTTGCCCTCGCGCTCCCGCTGGACAATTTCTTGCAAAGCCAGCTGAAGACCGCGGTCACAGCGTGGGTCTCACTGGCGGGCCTCATCGTGAATGCGGTCGGGAGCTGGCTCTGCCTGTGCGTCTTCGGCTTCGGCGTGATGGGCCTGTGCGTCGTGTTGGATCTCTCTTGGTGGCTCATGTTTCTGGGATGTACTTGTACTCAGCTTCAGGGGTTGTCCAACGACATGGACTGGTTGGTCTGTGGAGGCGTTCTCGGGCCTGTGGGAGTTCTTCAAAACTATCTCTTTCTTCTGGAGTCATGCTTTGGTACGTATCTTCCTTCTTTGATAATCATGAGAGATCTCAATACCTTAATAGGTAAATGTACTTTTTGAAAGTATTAGGACTCAATTGCACTTTCATGATAAATTTTAAGACATGATTACATTTTTTGAAAGTTTTAAAACTCAATTATATTTTTGTGACAAATTTTTAGAATTTCTAGTACATTTATCCCTTTTATAAATATTGCGTCCATGGACAAATTTGTGAATTCATTATTTTATCAAGTTTTCTATATTAGAATTTGCATATTTTCCATCCTATAATTAATAACTTTTGGAAAAAGATTTCATCCTTCCATAAGCACAATTTATTTGTATTGTGTATTTTATCAATAACTTTTCTTCAATATCTAAGATACGTATTTTATGTGACAAACCTAATCTTAGAATGGCAATTTCTTGCACGCATGCAACTCTGTCTGCCTGTTGACTCGTACATGATATGCAAGCAATTGCAAATAGATCGACACCTTAGAGCTTAGTTGTCATTCTTTTACTAATTTTGCTTAGTTGGAAACATGAAAGCTCCTCTACCCCCATAAAGCCACTTATTTATTGCCCCTCCTCCATCCTCTTTCTCTTCATTATTTTACTATTTACTAGTAACTGTGACTTATTTATATTCAATGATTTTAACATAATAACATAATAGTTTTTTCCCTATGTTAGTTAGCACACAAAGCTTCTATCATTTTATATGCATTTGAGTCATAGAATATATAATTCATGAAAAATACTATGTCAAATTATTTTCCACAACAACACGTAAAATGTTTTTTGGAGTTACTTTATATATATTAGTTGCTTCAAACTTTCATAATCCGATGCTGTGCATACCGGATACAACTAACGATACACTAAAGGTATGTCGGATTTATGCTTATATTTTCAATTATGAAAATCCGCGCAATAAGCGAGTAAATGTCTAGTATTAAATATGCGCCTCCCGTGGAGTCTAAATCTAAAAGAGCAGAATGTTTTTGAACTCCCACGAACAAATAACCTATGAGGAAGTCGTAGAAGGAAAGTTACCTAGAATAAGTTGAGATGTTTCTATGTATGCAAACGAAGGTTGACGATGCACGCGATCAGCCTAGAGTTTGGTAGTATAAGATAATGATACTTCTGACCGGTTACCTGCGGAACGCTACAGTTGCGGTGGACGCCTTGTCAGTCTGGTATGTGCAATTTTCCCTCGAACGTAGGCGATTTTATGAGCATTGCCTGCTTATTACACTGCGAATGTTTCTTTCTTGTTTGAGACTTCTGACGTTGTATTTACTTCATTCTCGTTGTAGCATGAGCATCAATGGATGGGAGATGATGATCCCTTTCGCCTTCCTTGCTGCCATCGGGTTCTATCTCTCTAATACAAGGCTTTTTAACCATTTTAAAATCATAACTATCTCACCTTACACTTCGGCTAGCGATGTGTTTTCATCGCACTATGATTTTTGCAAAGTGAGGGTGGTGAATGAACTCGGAGCTGAAAACACCGAGGCTGGGAAGTTGGAAAAAATACTAAAAAAGTCATAAACATATTGTATTAATACCAATTCAGTTTTAAACTTTTTAATTGGACTATTTAGTCCTAAACTTTTTTTACATTAGTACCATTTCACTCCTTCCAGCTAATTTTGACCGGCCGACACTGAAGTGGATGCTGGCCGGCCGACGAATGCTAACATAGCAATTTTTAAATAATTTTTTTATTTTTTCCAATTTTTTATTAATTTTTTCCCTTTTTTTTTCCTTTTCCTCTTCTTCCTCTTGCCTTCTTCTCCTACAATGGACGGCAAGCCTTCGGCAGCTCATTGGCCATTGGACAAGGGCCGCAAAGCCTTCACCAGCCAACGGCGAGGATCATAGCCCTTGCCCACCATCAGCGAGGGTTTTGCGGCCCTCGCACAAGGCCGTGGGTGAAGGGGCTTCGCCCAGATTTGGGCGAGGCCAACCTCGCCATGGCCTAGCGGTGGGCGAAGATAGCCTCGCTCATGGCTGGTGAGGCCACGGCAGCCTTCACCTACGGCTAGGCCATGGCGACGTCGGCCTCACCCAAATCTAGGTGAAGCCGCCTCGCTCACAACCCCAGGCGAGGCCCATTAAGCCCTCGCCAACGGTGCGCAAGGGCTACAACCCTCGCCGTCAAGCAGCAAGGGCTTCGCAGTCCTCGCTCAATGGCTAGCGAAATGCCAGAGGCTCACCGGCCACTACAAGAGAAGAAGGCAAGAGGAAGAAGAGGAAAAATGAAAAAAAAAAAAAAAAAAAAAAAAAAGGTAAAAAATAATTTAAAGTTTTCAAAAAACTAAAAAAATTATTTAAAAATTGCCACATCAGCGCCGACCAGCCAAAATTGGCCAGAAAGAATGAATTAGTATCAATGTAAAAAGGTTTAAGACTAAATTTGTTCGATTGAATAGTTTAAGACTGAATTGGTACTAATGTCATAAATTTAGGACTTTTTGATACTTTTTCCTTGCGAAGTTCGCCACCATCATGTCAGTGGTTCAATTGACTATGATCGGCCTCTTCTTCTATGTGCCCATAATGATCTTGCACGACAAATTTGTCTACATTTTCACATCATCCACAGATGTTCTCAAAGAAGTGGACAGGCTATCTTATCTTTTAGGTGTTACGATCATCCTCAATAGCATTCAACCGATTTTGTCAGGTGAGTTTGTATATGGATCTTGTTAACAAATGTTTCGGGACAAATGGTCGTGGCAACTTAGCGCATGTTGCATTGCAATATCTATGTTCATCCTAATGATCAATCACCTTAATGGCTTAAAAGAGTTGAGTTCGAGAGTGTTCGTAAAATTCTAAACGCAAGTGAACGTATCGAACAAGTAATATAATGATAAGATAAAGTATCGTCCTACAGAGATCGATGATTAATAAACTAATTAAATACTAAAATAGATTAACTCTAAAATTTATCTAACAGATCAAAATATAATTGAGAATAAATTAAAAACAAAATTTGTAGACTAAAATGCAGTAAATCAATCAGATAATTATGTTAGAGCATCCGATTTCACCATAACCACTAGATATGAATTTCAGATTGTTGTGAATACAAAAACAATATCAAACATGTGATAGCGGAATTTCCTAACCTATTTACTATCATATCTCTAGGTATAGCAAACATACTCAGTTTATTAATCCACTATATCTCTATGTGAATTAAAATAAACATAAGTGCATTAAAAACTATGAATATTCTCGGCTTACAATGAGTCTTTTCGATCACCTTATCACCGAAAGCTACACAAATAACGCGGTATATCTCTATCCACGTTTAATTCATGGTTATATATTATAATGAGCAATTGCATATTATCACTTCTCAGTCTCAAACATGCACATCAAATCATTCAAGTGGTGACCAGTCACTCAAAAGCATTAAGCACAATAATATATAACTCACATGAATGAAATCAATTATAAAACATAAAAATTATGAAATTCACATCATCATGGTTAGGCTACATCGTAGCCCTAACAAAAGAAAATTAAAACATAGTAGATGAAGAAATAAAAATAAAAATCAAACTCAGCATCTTGAATCAAAGAACAAGAATTATGTCACCACTTTTGTCTTCTCTTCAAAATTCTTGAAAAACTCTTAGAACAATGAAAAATAATCTAACCAAAAACCTAACTGCTCTCTCTCTCTCTCTCTCTTTATTCTCCTCTTCATAGGATATATCCAAGATCCTTATCTCCAAGCAATTGCGCACAAAATCAGGGAGTAAATAAGAGGATTTTGATTTAATATCTATCTCCCACTGCTGCTTGATTTAAATTCCTCAGTTTTGCCATCTTTTTCCTTATCTTCTCCATATATCATTATTCTACATAAACAAGAAAAAATTAAATAATCAGAATGAAATCCAAATATTTTCACATAGATATTGCATTGATTGTTGCCTAAAATAGGTAAAATAACTCTATTTTTATAGAGTTATCAAACCCCCAAACTTAACATTTTGCTTGTCCTCGAGCAAAATCAAGACATAACACATACTCAAGCTAACAACCTTCTCCATGACATCTTTCCATAATTGCTCAAATTCACAATTCAAATAAAAACACAAATTTCATCCAAATATTGAAATCAATTTATAAGTTAAGACCAATTCTAACTATATGATCCAAGTGTGTGTGTGAGAGTCCTCATCTTTTTCGAATTATATGCAATTCCGATAAATTCACATTGACATGTAACCTCTCAAAAATTCTCAATAATTATGACCAAATCTCATAGATTTGCTTTTCATTCCTCTCTCCACTAATGTAAGTTAATTATCCAACCAAAAATCAATAGGACTTTTCTCGAGTTGTAATGCAAGGCTGGGCTAAAGGTGAAATAACGGGAATTTTAAGCTCAAATCACCCATCAACACGTTGATTTCTAGGATCTAATTAGAGCCAATGTCATTGTCCAATTTCACTCCTTCAAAATAATTTTTCTGCCACCATTTATCATCATTCCTTTTTTTTTTCTTCTCTTTTCTTTTTCTTTTTTTTTTTTTTTGAATCGCTTTATGGTGGAGTTTCTCCCAAAGTCCCTCCTAATATAACATGAAAATTTCCAACCCATTGAGTATCCAAAAGGCTCACTCAATTGAAAGTTGGATAGGGAACCATAAAAGCAATTTTTTTTTTTTTTTGACAATACACCCCAAACAACCATAGCAATCACTTACTTTTTTTTTTTTTTTTTTTTTTTTTTTTTTTTCATACTCCATCATTCCTCCCAAATTTCTATCAAGCTCAAATAATTTTTTATCCCAAAAGAAAATCAACGTGTTCATAGGGCATGGGACAATGATATAATTTGATAACGGCTAGGCTAAATATATATGGGTGCCAATGAAAAATTGGGTAGTAATTAAGGCTCAACGGGGTGACTAGGGATAAATAAACAAGGTTAGCTTGAAAGGCTCAATCGATCCAAAAACTGCCTAAATCATTTTCTCAATTAGATTTAGCTTAGGATTTCGCCTTAAGAGAAAATCAAACAAATTCTAAGATTTGGGTGAAATTTAAGAAAATCACATACTTCACATGAATGTTCTCTAGATTTACACATAATTCAAAAATTAAGGACTTTTAGTTTTCGATAAGTAGATCAACATAATCAGAATTAAGATTAACTCACACATCAATTGCAAGTTTAAATAAAATTTAAATTTTCCTAAGAATCGCAAAAATTCACAACCAAGAATGTAATCATGATAAAAAAAAAAATTATCCAAAAAAAACTTCTCCCCCCCAAACTTGAATGAAGCAGTGTCCTCAATGCAAAAAATAGAATAGGAAGAAGAAAACTTCCCTGGCTGTAGGATAAGTCCATAGATGAACTTGATGATTAAACTCTTGAAATGTGCTCCCTAAAAATTAACCTGGATAAAACAGAGAAAAGTTAATCTTTTTTTTTTTTTTTTTGCTTTTTTTTTTTTTGCAAAACATTAACTTAAAAATAAAATTTTAAAAAAAAAACATAATTAAAATGCTTGGGTTGCCTCCCAAGAAGAGTAAGGCTTCAAACGTTGACCATTCACTACTTCTTGCATCTTCAGGTTCAAACGCCTCTGAGGTTGGATAGTGGGTTTATATTGTTCCTCCATCAAATCTGTCAAAGAAGAAGATATAATTATCGATAAAGAAGAAACTCCATCTAAATAAGCATATTTCAAATGAGAAGATAAGGGTTTGAGTTCAAGAATTGGAGACTCTTCAATTGATGGTTTAGGCTTTGTTGTTTGTTATCCCAACTCCTCAAATTTAATTGCCTTTTGCCTTGAATATGGTGGAATTGCCTCCATGAAATTTGCGTACTCCTTTATCTCCTCATTCTGAATATCTTTGTCCCTTGGTTGAATCAAACATGCTTCAAGTGGATCTTTAAAAATATTTTCCTGAAAAACCTTATTCACCAACTTGTCAACTGTCTCAACTCTAAAACAAGAATTATCATCAGATGGATATTTCATTGCTTTAAAAACATTAAATGAAACAAGATCATCTTGAACTCTAAGAATCAACTTCCCTTGTTGTACATCAATAAGAGCTCTTCCTGTTGCTAGAAAAGGTCGACCTAAGATAAGTGGTACCTCAAAATCTTCCTCCATGTCAAGAACTATGAAATCTGCAGGAAAGATAAATTTGTCAACTTTTACCAAAACATCTTCCGCAATACCTCTCGGATATTTAATTGATCGATTAGCCAATTAAAGTGACACTGTGGTTGCTTTTACCTCGCCCAATCCTAATTTCTTGAAAACTTAATAAGGCATCAAATTAATACTTGCACCTAAATCACATAATGCTTTTTCAAAGTAAGAATCCCCAATAGTGCAAGGAATAGTAAAACTCCCTGGATCTTTTAATTTCGGAGGTAATTTGGTTTGTAGGATGGCCGAACACTCCTCATTTAACTTCACGGTCTCATAATCCTCTAGTTTCCTTTTGTTTGCCAAAATCTCATTCAAAAATTTTGCATAGCTGGGCATTTCCGCTAAAGCATCTGCAAAAGGAATGTTAATGTGCAATTTTTAAATACATCAAGAAATTTAGAAAATTTCTTATCTATTTTGTGCTCTTTGGAGTCGGCGAGGGAATGGAATTGGCGGCACATATGGCTTGGGATTATCTGGAAAAAGTTTACTCTTGCTTGTCTCCTTTGATTGTTTATTGACCACCTCTTCCTTGTCTCTGAAAATCTCTTCTTCTCCCACTTGTTTACCACTTCTCAGGGTAATAGCCTTTATGTTTTCAATTGGATTTTTCTCTGTGTTGCTCAGCAAAGAACCTTGTTGTCTTCCTGACATCATGCTTGCTAACTGACCCACTTGCATCTCCAGATTTTTGATTGAAGCCTCTTGGTTTTGAAATCTTACATCTGTGCTTTTGATGAAGTCATGAGTTGTGTTAGCAAGTTTGGTGACTATATCTTCCAAATTTGACTTTGTCTCTTCTGATTATTTGAATCCCGGTGGTCTCGTCACATTCTGGTTATTCCATGAAAATTTTGGATGATTGCGCCATCCCGGATTGTACGTGTTGGAGTAGGGATTATTCTATGACCTGTTAAAATTTCCAACAAAGTTAGAATTTTCACTAGATTGTTTAAAAATATTACCTACCTGACACGCTGTGCTAACATGTCCTCCACCGCAAAAATCACATGTCAAATTCTGAATTTTCATGACTGAAACACTCATATCATCAAGCTTTTTGTTGAGCGTTTCAAATTGTGCAGCAATTGCAGCAAAAGCATCCACTTCGTGAACTTCGCTAACTTTTCGCATTGGTAGTCTCTCGGTAGGCCACTGATAATTATTGGACGCCATCTCCTCTAATAAATTGTAGGCTTCTTCTGGTGTTTTATTATTTAGAGTTCCTCCTGCAGCTGCATCAATCATAGAACGGAGATTTGTACTAGAGCCATTATAAAAAGTTTGTACCTGCATCCATACGGGTAGTCCGTGATGTGGGCATCTCCTAAGAAATTCTTTGAATCTTTCCCATGCTTCGTATAATGATTCATTATCCATCTGCATAAAATTAGTAATATCGTTACGCATCTTCGCAGACTTTGCTGGTGGAAAGAACTTACCAAGAAATTTTTGAGCCATATCATTCCATGTAGTGATTGATCCTGCAGGAAGAGAAGAAAGCCAACTTTTAGCTTTGTCTCTAAGAGAGAATGGAAATAATCTTAATCTATTAGCATCATCTGTAACTCCATTATATTTAATGGTGTCGCAGATTTCAAGAAAAGCATCGATGTGAG
This sequence comes from Eucalyptus marginata, assembly GCA_014182565.1. Classification (NCBI taxonomy): domain Eukaryota; kingdom Viridiplantae; phylum Streptophyta; class Magnoliopsida; order Myrtales; family Myrtaceae; genus Eucalyptus; species Eucalyptus marginata. Next base: position 31,290,325 of record CM024590.1, read on the forward strand.
CGTTTGGATCATCGCTTGGTAGCCCACTGAATCGCACTAATTGTTGAAGCATCTGAATGAGTGACGGCTTAATCTCAAAGTTGTTTGCTTGAATTGCAGGTCTTCTGATACTTGATGTGATGCCTTGAACTGTTGGTGCAGCATAATCTCTTAAGAGTCTACGTGGAATTTCATTATCACCGTCTGCCATCCTCTTAGCATGATTTCTCTGTTCTCTCAGTCGCCTTTTGAATGTACGCTCGATTTCTGGATCAAGCTCAACAAGTTTCCCTTGTTGGCTATGTGTCATAAACCGATGTACACCCTGAAAAATAAAACAATACGAAAGCTAGATTAAACTTAGAATTAGCTGGTATCAATATTAATTAGTATTAAACAAACGATCCCCGGCAACGGCGCCAAAAACTTGTTCGTAAAATTCTAAACGCAAGTGAACGTGTCGAACAAGTAATATAATGATGAGATAAAGTATCGTCCTACGGAGATCAATGATTAATAAACTAATTAAATACTAAAATAGATTAACTCTAAAATTTATCTAACAGATCAAAATATAAATGAGAATAAATTAAAAACAAAATTTGTAGACTAAAATGCAGTAAATCAATCAAATAATTATGTGAGAGCATCCGATTTCACCATAATCACTAGATATGAAACTCAGATTGTTGTGAATATAAGAACAATATCAAACATGTGATAGCGGAATTTCCTAACCTATTTACTATCCTATCTCTAGGTATAGCAAACATACTCAGTTTATTAATCCACTATATCTCTATGTGAATTAAAATAAACATAAGTGCATTAAAAATTATGAATATTCTCGGCTTACAATGAGTCTTTTCGATCACCTTATCACCGAAAGCTACACAAATAACGCGGTATATCTCTATCCACGTTTAATTCATGGTTATATATTATAATGAGCAATTGCATATTATCACTTCTCAGTCTCAAACATGCACAACAGATCATTCAAGTGATGGCCGGTCACTCAAAAGCATTAAGCACAATAATATATAACTCACATGAATGAAATCAATTATAAAACATAAAAATCATGAAATTCACATCATCATGGTTATGCTACATCGTAGCCCTAACAAAAGAAAATTAGAACATAGTAGATGAAGAAATAAAAATAAAAATCAAACTCAGCATCTTGAATCAAAGAACAAGAATTCTGTGACCACTTTTGTCTTCTCTTCAAAATACTTGAAAAACTCTCAGAACAATGAAAAATAATCTAACCAAAAACCTAACTGCTCTCTCTCTCTCTCTCTCTCTCTCTCTCTTTATTCTCCTCTTCATAGGATATATCCAAGATCCTTATCTCCAAGCAATTGCGCACAAAATCAAGGAGTAAATAAAAGGATTTTGATTTGATATCTATCTCCCACTGCTGCTTGATTTAAATTCCTCAGTTTTGCCATCTTTTTCCTTATCTTCTCCATATATCATTATTCTGCATAAACAAGGAAAATTCAAATAATCAGAATGAAATCCAAATATTTTCACATAGATATTGCATTGATTGTTGCCTAAAATAGGTAAAATAACTCTATTTTTATAGAGTTATCAGAGAGGGAGTTGAGTGAATATACATAACAAGAATTCGAAACGCCTTTCTCCAGAGTTGCTATTGGATCAGGATGGCAAGCGTATGTTGCGTACATAAATTTGGGATGCTATTATATCGTCAAGCTTCCTCTTCAATTGCTCATGGGATGGGTGTTTCACTTTGGAGTCATGGTACGTATCCTAAGCCGCCGATCATTTGCTTTCCAATTCGATATTGACTTGTTTGTCAATTGTATTAATCGCGGTTTGGAAATTGGTAGGGCTTAAGGGGTGGCATGGTATTTGGTCGGACTGCGATTCAAACAGTGATACTTGCCGTAATAACAATCAAATGTGATTGGGCAAAGGAGGTACGTGACTCTAACCCCAGATAAAGCTCCGCAAATGGTCTGATTATTTATAAAAAAAGAAAACTAATCGATCAATGGAAAAAAGTTCTGCATGGACTATAAACAATAAGTTTAGATTGCACTAACTACTTTCATTTAAAATGACTTCATAGAAAATATTTTCTATTATTATGAAATTTGTAGTGAAATAAACTCATAAAAAAATACGATTGGTAAGGGTAAGCACATAAAGCCCAAAGGTATCAATGACAAAGTCTAAAGTCCCAAATCGGCCCTGTTTGGTGGTGTATCTCTACGAATCTATTGGACATAATCAATGCAATGTAGCTGAGAAAGCTAGGGCACAGATAGCGAAGTTGTCTACTCCAGATCCTGAGTCGCTTGCTTCGGCCGATGGCTAGAACTTGCGTCTTCGGTATCGGATCACCCTCTATTTCCTATGGCCAGATGACATTTACGATACATATAAATATGTTCCTAAACTTGGAGGCGAAAGTGCTGATGAATTGGCTGCAGTAATTCGGATAAATCATTCTGTGCAGGTCCAACTTTGAAGCAGGAGCAATCAAGACAAAGGGTTCTTTTTTTTCCCCGCAGTCGAGTCGATGAAGTCGAGCCGCCAGCAATTGTCGTGCATGCCGCCTCTCTTAATGTAAATTACGAACAAAGTGCTATAGATTTTTAATTGCTCAAACGCTTGGTTCAAACACGACGGATGATGTATTCAGATCGTACTCACAGCATCTCTTATTCTTATCGATCTTTATAAACTACGACCGCTATCTTATAGATGGAGCCTTAGACATAGGACATGTATTTTGAATTAGTGTAGTCTAAGGTTAGATACCTATATCATGAGAAGTTAAGACATATATAAGGCGGTGGAGAGACATGGTCGACAAGGAAAAAAAAAGAGAGAGAGTGAAATTGCCCAATTCTCATATTACCAATGATAAACGACCTCCTTTATAGGGCATGTGGTGAGTTCGAAGCTCACAGATCTAGCGAGCTCGAGCTGCATGTGGCCGATCGCCAACCATCGTCATGGCCTCGGCCGGTCGAGGAAGAAGGAAAAATAAAAAATAAAATAAAAATTCGATTTTTAAGTATTTTTGTAATAACAAACATTTCATTAATTAAGGACCCAAGCCCCAAGTGTTGAAAATCAACACATGGCCTTTGTGGGTGGGACCAAAGCTCGAGCAATGGGGACCCAAGCACGGCCTTTATGGACCCGAGTTCGGGTGTTAGAGCATCGAGTACAAGCACTAGGGATGCAGGCCTGGCCTTAATGGACTTGGGTATGGCTTATGGGGCCCAAGCCTGAGCATTGAGGTCCTAGATTAGGCCTCAATAGACTCAGGCCCAGCTATGGGAAGCTTGGTCTTGAACGCCGTGATGCAAGAACCACGTTGGAGTTTTCGTTTTCGTGCCAAAGCGAAATTTCAAGTCTAATCACTAATACCTAGTCACATTTTGGAAAATGTGTCAAGAACCAAAGTTGGAGTTTCCATACTCAAGTAGAGTTTCAAGTCCAAACACCAATACCTAATCACATTTTGGGAAATGTTTTCCAATTCTTTTAAATAAGAAATCATTTTTGTGAATTTAAGTTTTGTTAGGAAAGTCTTTTATGTCGACTAAAAAAATATGTTCTGTTGATTTGTTTTACTAAGCGAATCAAATATTAGAAAATGAGGAAAATACTTTCTTAAAAAATGTTTTCCGTGAAACAGATAGAGCCTTAATTCAGCTTGAGTCACAAACGTTGCCGGTCAAAAATAACAGGTTAAGATGATTGAAGTTCGAATAATGAGCTACGTATGAACATCATATCACTGCTATTCCAAATTTTCGTGCATAATGGGTGACAAGCTCTTTATTTTTGTCAATGATAATTGAGTTTGGATTTGATAACAGGATATATGGGGTGGAATGCAGGACCGTTGTTCAAACGACAATACTTACCTTAATAACCATGCGTTGCGTGTCCTTAATATAAGAGCAAATAAGTACATTGAAAGTCCTTCAACGATTACGCATTCTGCAATTTAGTCCCGTACGTCAAAGTCAGGTCCCAGTCCCAAACATTTTGGGCATATGATTCAATTAGCCGAAATTAATCTCGTAAGGGCTCAAATGTGCAACGACCAAATGTTTAGGACTTTCATTGTAATTATTTTCTGATTAGGGAGATGCGCTTGCATATCGACAGATCGAGTTCACAATTATGACAATTTTGCCTCATTTTATGGTTGGTAACTTGGTAACAATAATGTGAGAAAATCCTCTCTCGACATGAAGAGCTTTTCTCTACCATCAATGGTAGTTTTACTTCTAAACCCTAATGGTTATCTCTTAACCCAACTTTCCTTCTTTACTTCTCCGCCAAACCCATAATTTCATCCACACCTGAGTCCGCTTACTTCTCAATTGCTGTTCTCTGGTTCGATTTGATTTCTTTACTCCTACTGGGTTTTTCCTCGTTTGGGTTCCAGCGATGATTTCTTCTTCTCCCTGCAACAATTGCTCTTCGGATAGTAGTCATACCTTGGTTTACGCACATCCACTGTCGTGAATAATAGTTCAACTCAACCATCAGCACAATTGACCATCCCCTGTCCTTTTTCCTTCGCTGATTTTGCTCTGCATGTACCAATTCCATGTGGCCTCATCTTCAGTTCTCGTCTTCTCCCCTTTAATCTTCATTCATTTCATTTGGGGTTCTTTCCATGGATACTCCCGAACCAGAAGAGGAATGGCGCCTTGCTGCCCTCTGCAATCGGATGGGCCGTCTCTGGCCGGAACAAGATATAGACGTCTAGGATGAACAGCTTCCGCTGGACCATATCGACACATGCAAGAAAACATTAGTTGGTACAATTCTCTCTAATCCCTCAATCAACTTTACAGCATTTTAGAGTACTTTAAAGTGCGCTTGGCGCACTGAGCAAGTTGAGATTATACAATGAGAAACTAGTATATATGTGGCAAAATTCAATTCCGAGAGTGACAAGCAGCGCGTGTTAGAGGGTGGTCCGTGGCTGTTTTCCAATCATCTAGTCATATTCAAACCTTGGATAGCCAATACACCCTTACATTGTTACGAGTTCTCGACGTGCACATTTTGGGTCCATGTCATTGGACTTCCACTGGAGTGGTGTACTTACCAGATGATTTGCAAAGCTGTGAAACGTATAGGTAGAGTGTTGGAGGTTAAGATTGATACAAAGGAGGGTGCATTACTCAGAGCCAGGCGTGTTCGAGTTGATATTGAATTGAGCCAACCACTCAAGATGGGACAACTAATTCGTATAGATGGCAAGACCATATGGATTGATTTTCGTTATGAACGCTTCTCTCATTTTTGTTATTCCTGTGGTCGTTTGGGTCACTATGCTATGTACTGTCCAGCCATCCCATTCACTGAAGCGAAAATGAAAGGAAAGGAAAAGATGGCCTTTGGCCAATGGCTTAAAGCAAAGGTTAAAGAATATAGTCCGTATTAGCTCACCTTTTATGGGGCCAAGGTCGATCCTGTTGCGACTCCAGAAACCATTCCTGAAACTCCTCCATTCCAGCAAACTCCATTCCCTGCTTTACCACCAGCAGCGATGCCTTCATAGCTGCTTCCACCCAGATCAGATTTGCAGAAATATAGCTCCACTACACAGCATCATGTTCACGCACCTATGTTAGCAGCAGAAGAAGTCAGAACAAACACACTTTCAACCCGACCAGCAATGCTGCTCTTCCACTCCAGTGAATAGCAACCACCATCTTTCCTTCCTCAACCTGCAAGCTCAACATCTAGTCATAACCTAATCGGCAATACTACAAAAGTTGAGGTCAAGTGGAAAGGTAAATAGGTTGCTTTACCTACTGATATCATCAAGGATCCCGGCAGAATGCAACAAGACTCAATCATCCTCAACACACCTGACGTTTTTCCGCTTCTGCAGTATCATCCAGCTGCTATTCCACCACAGAATCCATCCACTGCAGCTCTCACTGTCTCTCCAACCAAAAAGCCATGTAACTCTGCTCATACTCGGGAAGTTGCTTCGCTGAAGAAATAGAAACATTCCAGAGTATCAACTAAAGCGGGGACTGCCAAGAAACTTAAAAGGTACAACCCATACGATACTCACACTACTGCAATTGAAGAGTTCGATGAAACATCATTGTTAGAAATTCCTATACTGTCTGCTGAAAGTGCTGGCAAGTGGGTCGAGGTGGCTTACCCCAAAAAGCCACCGCATGAGAAATGAGGCTACTTAGTTGGAACTATCAAGGACTTGGCTCTCCCCTGACAGTTCGAGCTCTTAAGGCCCTTGTGGTCAAAGAGAAGCCCAACCTGGTATTTTTTATGGAAATGAAGAACAGAGAGGAGGTGGTTACAAAATTACAACGAAGACTTAGGTACCTGAACTCTTACCTTATCAACCCTTCCGGAATGGCTGGGGGCCTGGCCTTGTTTTGGCACTCACATATTACTGTATCGGTGGAATACGTTAATCCCAACATTATCGATACACTTTGTTCCGAGACTAGCAACAGCATCATGATGAAGTTAACCTATGTATATGCGCCTGTCAAATTCCACTCTCGCCAACTTCCTTGGATAGCTTTGCGTCGGATCTCTCATCTCAACTCCCTACCTTGGTTGTGTGCTGGCGATTTTAATGACATCCTCTACCATTGGGAAAAAGTGAGCACAAGGTCAGTAGACTCGCATCGAATGCACTATTTCAAAGAGATGATTCATGACTGTTCATTAATGGATTTAGAGAGTAAAGGTTGTGCTTTTACCTGGATGAATAATCGCCAGGGTGGAGACTTGGTTAAAGAACGGTTGGACAGGGCTCTTTGCAATACGGATTGGCGACTCACCTTCCCAGCAGCTGAGGTATTTGCTTTACCTGCTGTTGGGTCTGACCATAGCCCTCTGTTACTCTATACCGAAGCTCGAAAGACACGACGAAGCAAACCTTTTGTCTTTGAAGCCTATTGGTTACAACACCCAGAATGTCACAGCATTGTAGCAACTGCATGGACCTCAGCTATGCGTACTGGTAGAAACCTACCACATCAACTCAGATTAGTCAGCTCAGCACTACAAAGGTGGAGTCAAGCCCAGTTTTCCAATGCACACTCGTGTATTTCAGATTTACAACAACAACTCTAGACCCTGACCAACAACAACCGCGCTAACTATGACAGCCAATTAGCCACCAAGTTGAAAGCAGATTTACAACTAGCATGGCAACAAGAGGAATAGTACCGGGCGATGAGATCTCAACTACATTGGCTACAGTGGGGAGACAAAAACACCAGATTCTTTCACACTACCACTATTCAGCGCAGGCAGCGAAACAAAATCAGCTTATTATAGGACAACAATTAGAACTGGGTGAGTGATGATCAAACTCTTAAAACAATGACTACGACCTTTTCTGATCTTTACAGGACAGCGGGTTCCCAGGATTATGGCCCGATTCTAAACCAGTGTTCACGCATTGTTACAGACGAGATGAATGCTTTATTAACTGTTGAGCTCACCCTAGAGGAGGTTCATCAAGCCACCTTACAGTTGGGTAAAACTAAAGCCCCTGGCCCAAATGTTTAAAATGGTATTTTCTACCAATCACACTTTGGGATATTCTTCATAAGGATATGTTTCTTTCTATCCAGACATTTTTCCAAACAGGAGTCATGCCCTCAGCCCTCAATAGAACAATTCTCACCCTTATCCCAAAAGTCTCACACCCCGAACGCCTTGATCCGTTTCGGCCTATTAGCCTATGCAACTACGCATACAAAATCATATCCAAGATACTAGCCAATAGACTCAAACCCTTCCTTCCCTCACTAATATCCTCATAACAAAGTGCCTTTGTGGGCGGCCGCCAGATACAAGACAACATCTGGATCGTTCAGGAGGTGTTGCATCAACTCAAAACCAGAATTAGAAAGAGACACTTTCAAGCAATTTTAAAGATAGATATGCAAAAGGCATACGACAGAGTGAAGTGGGATTTCCTTAAAGACTACCTCCTTCGACTTGGCTTTCATTCCATTTGGGTGACGTGGGTGATGCAGTGTATCACGACTATCACTCTTAGTGTCAAATTTAATGGAGACCAGCTCAATTATTTCCAACCTACTCGCAGCCTACGATAGGGTGATCCCCTCTCTCCCTATATATTTATTCTGCTAGCGAATTTACTCTCAACTCTCATACATCAAGCAGTTGATTTGGGACAACTCAAAGGAATCCAGTTAAACAGGTGATGTCCCACTCTTTCCCATTTATTCTTTGCAGATGACACTATATTTTTCTTAGATGGGACAGTACTAGAATGCCAGAACCTATCTAACATTCTAAATCAATATTGTGTATCTACTGGTCAGGCCATCAATAGGAATAAATCAGGCATTTTTCTTAGTAAACACTATCCTAGTAGTCTACAGGAAAATCTGGCACAACAATTCAGGGTCCCTGTGCTTCAAAAGACTAGAAAGTACCTTGGAATCCCGTCTAATTGGGGTCGTTCTAAGAGAGATATGTTTGCGTGGATTTAGGGAGAGTTAATTCAAAGTTAGATGGCTGGAAAGAGAAACTTATGTCAAAAGGTGGGAAAGAGATTTTAATTAAAAGTGTTGTTCAAGCTATCCCCTAGTATGCCATGTCCATATTTAATATTCCTATGTCTTTATGCCGATCTATTGAACAAAAGATTGCTCGATTTTGGTGGCAAAACGATAGTAGAAAGCTGGGCATTCATTGGAAAAGTTGGGACTTACTGAAGGACAGGAAGGAGAACGGGGGTCTTGGGTTCAGGGACCTTATTGCCTTTAATAGAGCATTACTGGCAAAACAAGCGTGGCGACTGATTCACTATCCTTTATCTTTATGGAGTCAACTATGTAAAGGCCTCTATTTTCATTCACAAGACTTTCTGCGTGCTACTAAAGGTACCCACCCGTCAACGGGTTAGCAGAGCATACTTATAAGGCGGGACTCACTTTCACCTAAGCTACGATGGTCAGTTGAGGACGGATCACAGATCAGCATTCGAGAGGACTGTTGGCTGCCTAGGGGAATTATAGGAGGATGGGTAGAGAGGAACCCCGAATGTTGAAAGAACTAATATTACCAAAACAGAACAAATGGAATGAGGTTCTTCTTCAGCGATTATTTGATGAAGCAACCACAAAGGAAATACTCAGTATCTCGGTGAGACCGAATTATACCGATGACCAGCTAATCTGGACAGAAAATAGTAATGGCCAATACACCGTGAAGAGTGGCTATCAATCAATCAAACAAGCAGCCATCCCCAACAATGAACAGAGAGCATCGTCGTCTTTCCAAATACCTAACATCCTATGAAAGAGCATATGGAAACTCAAAGTCGCACCTAAAATCAGGTTCTTTCTCTGGTCAATTTGTCAGCATGCTCTTCCCACTAAGGCAAATCTATTTCGCAGACACATTAGCGTGGATCCAAAATGCAGTGTATGTGCAACTCATACCCCGGAAACGATGGAGCTCATATTTTTTCTCTGTCCCTGGAATTCGACCATCTGATCTCATCCTCGAGTTAACATATCTATCCTACCTACTCACATCACACACATTGAATCTTGGCTTGCAGACAAATTTACAAAGAAAAATCACTCACCCGATATGGAAGCTGTTGCTGCTATTTTATGGCAAGTCTAGAAAGAAAGAAATCGTTGTATCTTCAATCGCCAGACACCAAATCCATTATTTGTCGTTGAAGCGGCCTTTGCTACCTCTAGTTTGGTGAAGCATCTATCTTCCCCCTCAACAGGCGCGACCCTATCTCACACTAATCCAGGTTCTTTGTGGCGGCCCCCCGACCTTGGTGTGCTGCAGATCAACATTGATGGAGCCTTTAAGATCGGCAGTCACTCCGGCTCAACAACATACATATGTCGCGACCATACCGGTCATTTGAAGGAAGGATTTACCTGCGAAGCTGCAACATCCACCGCCTTGCAGATTGAAATCCAAGCTCTGAATGTCGCTCCGAGGCATCTTCTGCAGATCGGCAAGTCTGTCGATCCCCTCATCATAGATACAGACTGCCTCCGGGTGGTTCGGGCGGTAGATGACCGACGGAAGATGCCTTGGGAAGGAAGATTGCTGCTTGCTGAAACGGCCGCTCTCCTCCCCTGCTTCTCTTGTCTTCAGATTAGGTTTTGCCGACGTGAGGCAAATGCACCAGCGGACTGGGCTGCAAGGGCTCATTATCGTGGGTCTCTGAAATCACCTTGGGCCTTTTCCCCTCCCCCCATTTTGTTTGATCTTCTTTTGACCGATGCTTTACGCACGAGGTGTATATCTACTGTTACTTGAATGAAATCTATCTTTATGACCAAAAAAAAAAAAAAACTTGGTAACAATAATGTAGGCAAAGGAAAGCTAAAGTGCGAGTAAGGAAGGGGTCAAGTCCCAATGTTGATGATGGTGAATCAGCGGTTCAGTAGCACTCACAACCGTTGGGTTGATCAAGATTGGGCCAAAAGCTTGAAAATACCTAAACCACCACGGCCCAGACGGACTTTTAGGGCCGGGGAATTGACTGGGCTGGGCTATCGTGCTTATTTCGATTTTTGTGTTGGACGAATTCATCCTTCACTAGTGCTATCCTTGCCCGAAAAAGTGTCATACATGGATGTGCATCAAACATTTTGCACGGACAACAATCTAATTTCTTCTTCTCTATTCTTTGTTCAATTGAAATTACTTGCGCTATGTCAAATTTTGTCATGTTGATCGACTGATTTTGGCCATTTGGCCCCATTTGCAATTTATCAATTTGGGAAAAAGTATCAAAAAAAAATCCTAAAACTAATACATTTATACCAATTTGATCATAAATCTTTTAATTGGACTAATCTAATTCTAAATTTTTTTATATTTATGATAATTTAAGCTAGGAATTGCAAATGCGGATGCTAGTCATCCTATGTGGCTTGTCTGACGTTTATGTAAGCATTTTTTTGTAACATTTTGAATTTTTTTTATAATTTTTTGTTCTTTTTTTTTTCTTTATTTTCTTTTTTCTTTCTTTTTTTCCTTTAGCTTGGTCAGCAAGGGCTAGTAAGGGCCCTCGCCCATGGCCTCACCAACTATGAGCAAGGCTGCAAAGGCCGGCAACCCTCGTCTAAATTTGACAAGGGTGCGGGCAATGACCGTGACCCTCGTTGGCCAAAATGAAAGAAAAAAAGAAAGAAAAAATTTAAAAAGTACTAGCATATTATTAATAATATTCACATGAGCAATTTCCAATCTAAATTTGCGAAATAAACCGAATTGATACCAGTGTAAAAAGATTTAAAACCTGATTTATGGCTAAATTGATGTTAATGCAATAGGTTTAGGATTTCTTTTATACTTTCCCCTTATACAATAAATGCTTCAATGACCATAAATAAATGAAAAAAAAAAAAAAAACCCACATTTTCTTTCGTCCCTGCCAAATTTTCTGCAATGAATTATAGAAGACAAAATCCTCTATCAAAGAAATCTAGGAAATGAAATTTCACAATACATCATATTGCATATTAGCCTAATGAATAAGGTACACAATTATTCCACATAGGAACCGTAAAGGACCCAATCCAAAAAGAGCATAAAGAAACGGCAAAATTACAGTTGCTGTTGTCAACACAAATCTAAGTTTGATCTCGATAAATTACCTGTAAAATTGTTTTAAATACAAAAATTAGCTCCCTTGGTATTTTTGCTACACATCACTTTCGGTCTTTTTATGCAAATAAAAGAATTACCAAATGTCCAAATGTGATTTTTGTATTAACTATCAAAAAATGTTTTCCATAAACTATAAACAACAAATTTAGATTGTGAGAAATGACTTCCTCTTAAATGAAAAGCAAATCATTTTCCTTAAACCACTAAAGAATGTTCTTTAATAATAATTTTCATAGAAAATATTTTCTTTAATTGGTAAGACTACGCACATAAAGCCCAGAGGTATAAATGACAAAGTCTAAATTCCTAAATCAGCTCGGTGTGCGCAGCGTATCGCTCTCGTTCCGCATAGCAGATTGTCGTCAAGACTTTCCTATTTGGCATATTCGAACTCTATAATGCTTCTTTCCTATCAACTGTCACACAAAAAAAAATGATAGCAGGAGGCATATCCATCCCTAGAAGCCCAAAAGCCTGTCCCTAATGATCAATAGGGATGGCCAATCGCCGGTTGCCCGTCATCGCCCGCCATACCTATGCAGCCAAAGAGAACCGGTCTCTAGTAACCAGCTGCCCGAAATTAGTTCTTTCTTCCCTAGTTTGTGAGCTTTTCTGGATACGTGTGTGGGCTTTATACATTCAATCGTATCGATCATAGAAAATCCAAATGAATAAAAACTAGAAGGATGATCCGGTACATAGCTAATTTTTTTCACTTAGTATAGGTTATTGGCTTTGGCGGTGTGTCTCTATGAATCTAATAGACTTACTCAATGCAATGCAGGCTGAGAAAGCTAAGGCACGGGTGGCAAAGTGGTCTACTCCAGATCCTGAGCCGCTTGCTTTGGCCGATGGCTAGGACTCGCATCTTCCATGTCGGATCAGCCTCTAATTTGTATGCGCAGTTGAGTTTTCGGATGCATTTAAATCTACTCCAAAACTTGGCTGTAGCTATTCAGATAAATCTCTCTGTGCAGCTCCAATTTGAGGCAGGAGCAATCAAGACAAAGGGTTCTTTTCCCCCCATAGTCAAGTCGATGAAGTCGAGTCGCTAGCGTTGGTCGTGCATGCCACCTATCTTCATGTAAATTACAAAAAAAAACGCTATAGATTTTTAATTGGTCAAACGCTTGATTCAAACACGATGGATGATGCATTCAGATCGTATTCACAGCATCTCTTATTCTGATCAATCTTTATGGACTATATCTGCCATCTTATGGATGGAGCCTTAGGCATAGGATGTGTATTTTGAATTAGTGAAGTCTAAGATTAGATACCTATATCACGAGAAGTAAAGACGTAGATAAGGTAATGGAGAGAGATGATTGAAATGAAAAAAAAAAAAGAAGAAGAAGAAGAAAAGAGAGAGAGAGAGAGTAATCACCCAATGCTTGTATTATGGACGATAAACGACCTCCTTTATAACGGCATGTGGCGAGCTCGAAGCTCGTCGTTTTGACAAGGCTTAAGCTCACATGTGGCTACTCTCTGGCCATCGCCGTGGCCCCTGACCGACCAAGGAAAAAGAAAAAGAAAAGAATATATAAAAATAAAAATAATTAAAAATTCGATTTTTAAATAATTTTGTAAGAATGAACATTTCATTAATCAAGGACCGCGCACGGCCTTTGTGGACTTGGGCCTGAGGATTAGGGTGTAAATGGCTCAGCATCTTTGTTTGATTTTTTTAAAAATATAACCGAACCGAACCAATAAGGAAATTTATTGAATCGAACTAAATCCAATCCGAATCAAAGCGAACTCAACCGAAATATCGGTTCGGTTTGGTTTGGTTTTTTCTATTTTTATTTTTGTATTTTTTTTTTTCCCTACATACATCCCTTTCTATAGATCTTTTTTTTTTTTAAAAAAATCAATTTTTTAATTATTTTTATTCTTTTTATTTTCTTTTTTTCCTTTTCCTTCTTTTTTTCTTTTTTTCTTTCTTCTTCTTCTCCTTCTTCTCCTTCTTCTTCATTATCGGCCAATGAAGAAGAAGAAGAAAAAGGAAAGAAAAAGTTTAAAAATGATTTTTTTAAAATAACATAAAAAATAAAAAATGAAAAATTTTAGATTTTATCGGTTTGGTTCGATTAACCGAACCAATGAAAATCGAAACAGTTAAAAAAATTTCGATTTTTAATGAAAATTGAGCGAATAAAAAAAACCAAAAAAAAAAAATTCGAATTTTTCGATTGAGTTAGGTTTTTAGGTTTAGTTTTTGACACCCCTATTGAGGATGGAACTAAAGCTCGTGTATCAAGGACCCAAGCATAGCCTTTATGGACTCGAGCTCAAGTGGTGAAGCATTGGGTGCGGGCACTAGGGGTTTGAGGCCAACCTTGATGGACCTGGGCATGCTTTTGGGGCCTAGGCCCAACTATGGGAGACCTAGTCTTGAACGCTAAGATAGAGTTTCGAGTTCAAATGCCAATAACTATTCATTTTTGTGAATTTAAGTTTTGATAAGAAAGCATTTTCTATTAACTGAAAAATTTGTATCTATTAACTCATTTCCTTAAGTGAACCAAGTATCGAAAAATAAGAAAAATGTTTTATGCAAAAAAAAAAAAAAAAAAAAAAAAAACCTTAATTTAGCTTGAGTCACTAAAGTTATTGGTCAAAATAACGATTGAAAGTTAAGATGATTGAAGTTCAAATAATGAGCTACGTATGACTCATACGGTATGAGCATCATGCCACTGCTATTCCAAATTTTCATGCATAATGGGTGATATAAGCTTTGATTTTTGTAAATGATTATTGAGTTTGGATTTGGTAACAGGATATTTGGAGTGGAGTGATTGGCAAGACCGTTGCTCAAACGATAATACTTGCCATAATAACGATGCGGTGCGCATCCTTACCATTATAGCAAATAAGTACATTGAAATTCCTTTATTAACGTTTACACATTATGCAATTTAGTCCTCAACATCGAATTCGGGCCTAAGTCCCAAACATTTGGGGCATACAATTTAGTTGATCGAAATTAACATCATAAGGACTTAATTATGCAACGACTAAACGTTTAGGACTTTCGTAGTGATTATTTTCTGATTAGGCAAATGCGCTTGAATATCGATAAATCAAGTTCACAATTATGACAATTTTCCTTATTTTATGGTTGGTAACAATAATGCAGGCAAAGGAAAGCTAAAGTGCGAGCAAGGAAGTGGTCAAAGTCCCAATGTCGATAAGGGTGAATCAGCAGTTCAGTAGCGCCTACAACCATTAGGTTGATCAAGATTGGGCCGAAAGCTTGAAAATACCTAAACTGCCGTGGCCCGGACGGACTTTTCGGGTTGGGAGACAAATTCCTCTATTAGTAAAGTCTAGGAAACGAAATTTCACAATACATCATATTGCAAATTAAGCTAATGAATAAGGTACACAATGATTCCACATAGGAACTTGAAAATACCTAAACTGCCGTGGCCCAGACGGACTTTTCGGGTCGGGAGACAAATTCCTCTATTAGTAAAGTCTAGGAAACGAAATTTCACAATACATCATATTGCAAATTAAGCTAGTGAATAAGGTACACAATGATTCCTATGAAGGACCCAATCCAAAAAGAGCATAAAGAAACGGCAAAATTACAGTTGCTGTTGGAAAAACAAATCAAAGTTCGATCTCGAGAAATTACCTGTAAAATTGTATTAACTACAAAAATTAGCTTTCTTGGTATTTTTGCTATACAACACTTCCAGTCTTTTTATGTAATAAAAGAATTACCGAATGTCCAAATGGGCAAATCTCCAGCTCAGCATCCACTTGTCCTCCATGGCATACACGTCATCACCCTACGGTCGGGACCGTTACAGGAACCAAGTCCAGGCCCCTGAATCCGGCGCCGCTCCCCGCCGCCGCGTAGAGCTTTCTCGACTCGGTGAATCGTCCGATGAGCCGAGCCAACTCCGCCGCGTCCACCTTGGTCTCCTTCTTCACCAACCGCCACCCTTCTCTCCTCTCCTCCTCCGCCGCCGCCTTGGTCTTCAGCTCCGCGACGGAATCCCACAGCCCGTCGTTGTTTTTCCTGTTCCCGAACAGCGAAATCAGCCTGTCCTCGCAACCGTCCAGCCGGGTCAGCAAGCCCGCGAGCTGAGACAACTCGGCGGAGCTCATGCCGTCCACCCTCTCCCCGAGCCCCGCGAGCCGGAGCGAGATCTCGGACCGGGTCGCGCCGTAGTCCTCGCGCACCAGCCTCACCACCTCGTGCACGAGATCGTTCGCCCGGAGCTGCTCCGAGTCCTTGGGTGCCTCGACGACCCGCTCGAGAACGCTCGACAACACGTCGAGTTCAATCAACAGCTCCGAGTTCGACGACGCCGAGACCTTCTCGCCCCGGTCCCTGGTCGAGCCGGGGCGAGGCGAGCCGCACAGGTAGAACCCGACCCGCCGCGAGGCGATCAGGGTCTGCTCCAAGAACGCCGCGTACCATCGAGCCCACGACGACAATTCCCAGGCCTCCGGGCCCGAGTCGTCCCGGAACTTGGAGAGGTTCAGGTAATTGCGGCCGCCGTCGCCGGGGAAGAAGGACGGCTGGTCGCGGAGGACGGAGGTGCCCTGCGTGAGGACGCCGTGGAGCGCTACGAGGCACCTGAGGGCGACGGCGGCGTCGGCGGCGCCGTGGAGGCGGTCCATGAGGGCCGCGACGCAGGTGCGAGCGGTGAGGAGGGACCCGCGGCCGAGCAGGAGGACGGCAGCGAGGCGGTCCTCCGGCGGGGGCGCGGCGTCGGAGGGGGAGGCGGCGGTGGCGCGGAGGACGGAGAGGCGGATGGAGGAGGCGGCGGTGCGGCGGAGGGAGAGGGTGGCCTTGATGATGGCGACCTTGTCCCGGAGGATGCTCATGAGGACTCGGAGCTTCCGCTTCTGCGCCATTGATGGAGAAGAGAGACGGAAAGAGACGTTGAAGAGGGGAGGGCGAATGCTTTTATTTTTATTTTTTTGGTCGGCAAAAAAAAGAAAATAAAAGAAATACGGCAAAAGAAAAAGGGGAAATATTCAGGACGGAACCGCACGCAGAACAGAGCGACACACGTGTGCGGTGCGTACTCTACGGTCAACGGGTCAACCCGACCAATTTTTGCCATTTCTGGTTTGGCCGCCGGAGGGAGGCCGGAAATACGGGGATTTTTCATATACGTGTTTTTTTCTCTTTTTTTCTTTTTTTTGGAGATGTCTTTTTGTAGAATTTACTATTCATTTTATGGTAGGACTCACGAAAATAGAAAGAAACAAGGGAGACGAAGCTTTTTTTTGCTAATTTTGGGGAACGTGCATTTAAAAATACGAAATTGTTTATTTGGTAAGTTCCACCCTGTCTTATCAATTTTCTGTCCCCAAATGTTTATTGATTTCCTTGTCGAGTAAGATCTTGTTGTTCCGTTTTTTCCTCGATTAGTTGGATGGAAATTCACCAAATCGCAATTGGACGGATATATTCAAACTAATTCATGATTTTATTTTCTAGATGTTTCAATAATTCTTTTGGGTGGGACTATTTTTGCCCCTTATGACTTAATCCACCTCATGCTTGTCAAAGAGACGACGTTTCCCCTTAATCATCCGATTGAATTTTAAATTATAGAGCCTAGATTTATTCACTTTACTTCTTTTTCAGTTTTTCTAGTTCCATAGGATGTAGTTGCCATAATTAAAAATATTGTAAGTGCTTGCTTTCGCTAATCTTTAAGTCGGTGTTACCAAGGGTATTAAAAGCACTATGTTTTGTTTTAGTATTTTTAGGAGAAAATTTTCGAAGAAACCTAGTTCTTGAACAAACTTATGAATCAACTATCCAGTATAATCCTAAAAAATTTGAACATAAACAGCTTCTTAACAAACCTTTGTTGTGCATGTCCCCACCAAATTCTTTCTTGTCTACTCTCTTTTGAATTAATGCAATGACTTGATTAAAAAGAAATTCCATTTTTTAGATTTGCCAAAATAAAGCTGCAAGTGCATTCTCCAATGAGAAACTTTAAGATAAGAAATGTAATTAAAGCAAAGCTTTGCATAAATTATCGATAAAATTTAAAATGAAATATAAATTTCATTCATTTTTTATTGATAAAGATAATATTGTACAGATAGTTCCACAAAAATAATATCAAAGTGATTCGATGTGCATCATTTTTTTTATTTACTAATTTAATGCATTTTTAGATACTCCTATTATTTCCCATATGTTTTGTACAATAAAATTTCACCAACAATTTGGAATTGTGAATAAAGAGACTTGATAAATTTTTCAGAAACTAATCACATAACAAATTCGCTATAAAAGTGAGTATTTGAGGTAGGAGAGACGAACGATGGACAACTTGCGATAAGAACAGTGATGAAAAAGAGGTTAATTTTTATTTTCTTAACAACAATAAATTTGAATTCCAAGGAAATCCATAAACAGGAAATTAGCTTAACGAAGGAAACTATCGAACAAGGTAGATATGACAACAATTAAAAGGTTATTATGTCTATCTAATGAAAATGGAGTGGATTTAGTCTCATAGGGGTGAAAATAACCCCCTCCAATTTTGTTTACAACCATCAACAAATACATTTCTCCCACCGTCAATACAGTGGCTAATATGAGTAAATTATAGGTTCAACGAAAGAACAGAGTATGTCGATTGTTTTACTCCCTATATATATAGGACATACTAGCAGAAAGAGATTTTACACCATAACATTTCTATAACTACCGGTGAGTTGGCTAAATAACAAAATGATGAGCATCATTATTAGATAAATGACACGATCACTATTGACAGTGGGCCTACTAAAAATTCAATAATAGCACACTTGATTTACCATGAAGTATTTTTGACAAAAAGAAATTGGAAAAATGACTAAAATCGTCCTTAAACTTTGGTTCTATATGCAATGTCATTCTTGTAGTTCGTGAAACTTTTTAACATTTTCATATAATCTAACAACTGTGTCGTTGGCTTTATGAAGTTCCTATCTTAATAAAGCTGAGCTCAATGATCACATAAAGCAAATTAAAGTGTAGGAATGATATTTTAAATTGAACCAAATTTCAAGGATGATATTGCACAAATCAAAAGTTCAGAATTTCTGTTGTATATTAAATCAAAGTTTAATGAACATATATATTATCATAAAAAAAAATTACCATAAAAGTACTGAGCCTCATAGAGTTTTTCAGGAGGAATTTGTTTTGTGCACAAGCTATTCATGATTTGGCTGCATGTCTCGGGTCAAAAACATAGCAGCACCTGCCTCTCCTCCTCGGGAAAAAAAAAAAGAAAATGCTCCATTCCTTAAATCAATCGCCGGAAAATATCTCCTACTTTTTCAGAGCCCGCAATCTACGGCGGCCATGCTCGCAATTCGTGAAAGTTAACGAACGGAAAAAGTGGAGGAGGAGGAGGAGGACCACAGCTTTTAATTTATCGGATTCCTAACTTTTGCGGTGGCCCTTGGTGGGGGCGGCGGCCACTCCATCTCACCAGCCAACGGCTACTTTCTCGTGGGCCCTCTTTTCGGACCCAAAGCTTCTTTAACGTTGGCTTTTCTTGTCGGGATCAATCATCGACCGTGGGCATTGTGGGACCGGACGTGATGGGCCGGGCCAGAAACCCTGAGCTCCGTGACCCGGGAATGGGCTTCTGCCGCTTGCTCCCTTTTTGAGCATGGACTGGACCGGACCGGACCGGACCCGAGAGCAGATCGCTTTTGGGCGGACGAGGCCCCATAGCGATGTGCCGTCGTTCCCATACCAACCGCGAACCGCCGTCGACCTTTGGGCCGAGGGGACACGTGTGATAGGCGCGTGTGTGAGGTCGGCCAATGCTCAAAGGACAAGTGTTATGGAATTCTCGGCGAGTTAAAGTGAGACTCATCGAAGTTTAGGTACTAAACAGGACCAAAACCGTTCATGGATGCAGAATCATTACAGTGGGCGAATTCAAGAGAAATTATTTTTGTGTGCAGCTTCACGATTTGTCTCCATTATTGGATTCTTAATTAATTAGGTGTTTGTTAATGTCTTTGTGGGAATATAAACATTCCATGTAATTTCAAAATGTTATATCATATGACCCTCTTATAAAAAAAGATATGAATCGAAAAATGGATCACGGACCCATTTTAACACCCCTAGTTATATGCATCAACTGTCGTGTATAATAAAAGATTATTCCACAACTTGCTAAATAAGATAGAGAAAGAAAAAGAAAGAGAGACCGCTATCATGTTATATAATCTCTGAATTAGTTGTCCTCTTGCCATAATTATTCCTCCATTTATAGGTTTAACATTATAATGCTCCCCAATAAAAATAATCCCTAATATATAAAGAAATCTTGTTAATGAATGTCTCGAAAACACTTGTTTAGAGTGATGATGAACAATGTTTCGATTTTCAATACATTCGAGTGAGAAAAACAGCATAAAACCATTTTATTTAATTACTTAATAAGTATCGTAAAGACATTCCATCATTAATTTTCATATTAACCCATACGGGGCTTGAGTTAAGCGGGCTCCAATTCATAATTAGGGATCATTTTCCGAACGCATGGTAATACCCTAGATTTTCTATATTTAGTAATAACTTTCAATCATGAAATTATACAATCGTACTACCTGATGAACAACGTAAACCTTTTCCCCAACTTTATTACTTTAATTTCATCAAACAAAAAATGTATTTCCTACATAGAATATCAAAGAAGAAGTACACAGTTCACGGGATCAACGAGGCTTGTAATGAAGCAAACCTAACTTCTTAGTTCTTCAAATTGCCCCACATCCACCGCAATAGTTATTAGGTAGATCAGGCCTAAAGCCGTTCAAATCTGAAATCTAATTCATGGAAACATGATTTTGGTCCTATTCGGCAGAATTTCGCGGCCACTTGTCCTAATAAGGACGTGACATCATCTGTTTCGACGGTGGAGTTTTTCTCCCCTCCTTTCTTCAGGTGCGCATTAAGCCAAGAATTATTTTATTCATGCATCATCTTATTTCTAAAACCGTAGAAGGGGAAAAGGAACAGGAAAACTTGCTCGAGCTGAAGCCCCTGGTTTTTTTTTTCCGAGGCAGGAAAACCTGGTTTTGGCGAGCCCGCGTCGTCACCCGGGCGCAAAAGTACAAAGGCGCACAGCACCTGATGAACGAGGCCTTCCAACCTGTTGCTTGTTCCGTTCGATTCCGACGAAAGCCCACCATGTCCGTTCGAGCCTGTGTTCCCTCCTCTCTTTCTCTCTCTCTCTCTCTCTCTCTCTCTCTCGGATGCTAGTTCTCACCGTATGCAGTGCATCGCACTGAAAGATGTTTCGCATTTGGCGTGGTATCGTAATCCCCTTTTTCTTGCCGGTCCGAAATGAACCACGCATTGCATTATTAAATGATGTTTCGCCGAATCCCTACTAGATGCGCCTTCATCTTTGCATCAAAGAGGCCAAAAGATCGGTGGATGAAATGTTTGTTTGGACGTCCTTCGCTCACAAGTTTGAAGCTAATAAGAACAGGGCAATAAGCATGTGATACTTGCTCCACGCCATGAGAAATCTCCAATTCGGGCTGATTCCTCTAATGCAACTCACGCATGATGATCGACAATATCCTTACACTTATGAGCTTCTAATGTGAGTATGCTCCCTTTACCGGGCATCTAATGTGGTGTGCTCCCTTTATCGGGCATTCTTGTGGATGACACGTATCGACTTGAATCTCCATCTTATTGTGTCAAAAGTAACACAACCACAATCCCCGTCGTCTCCCCTGACCTCTTCTAATAGAATGACTTCTTGGAAAGCTGCCCTTCGGGCCATGTGACCACACCACAACTCCCACCTTCACCCTTAGTCTCTTCCACCCAGCCAAACCATGAAGGATTCTTAGAAAACACGTTGTTCAAGAATTTTTTTTTTTCTTTTTTTTGGTGAAGGGTAAGAATATATTGAGCTTTAACCAATAATTACAAAAGATCCGGCACCACAAAACTTGCACCCAACAAGACAACAAGTCAGAGTGAGTGGAAGGGAGCCGAATGCAAAAGAGGACTGCAAGAGCGGATCTAAGGAAGCAAAACAGCCAAATAAAGGCAAAAGGAGACGGACAGCGACGGGAGGCCACGAAAGGCCAGATGAACCCCAATCTACGCACACGTCCGGCAGCGACAAAAGTGAAGAACCGTCAAGGAAGCAGCCGTGCAGATGAAGAGTATCTAGACAGCAAACACCAGGCTAGGGCCCTGCAAAAATAGAAGAGTCCCCAGTTGTTCAACAAATTTATTTCTTAAGAAATTCAAGAAGTATTTTTACATATTAAAAATGGGCTCACAGACTCTGATTTTACTCGTTATGATGCGCTACGAAAATTCGATACCTTCGCGTGTGTATGAAAGCAGATAGATTTGTTGGTTCCATCGTTCTCCAAAGGTCAGGTCGTTTTTGTGGGCCAAATATTATCCCCAAATAAATAATTTATTCGGCAAACGTGTGATATTGCATGTTGTTGGCAAATTGAGGTCCATTCTTTTCAATCATTAACATGTATCGTGTTAGAAAATTTATTTTTTTACATTTTAAAAAGATGATGTATTTCCACACAAAAAAAAAAAGAAGAAGAAGGAATACGATATTTAAATTTTTTTAATAAAATTCTCGCTAACCTAATAATCTTTTGAATAAGGACAATATTTCTCAGATTTTTTTCCCTTACATCACTGGTTCTCGACTTTTACGGTATTGATATATTATAATACTTTCTAAAGAATCTCTCATAATGTGCCGATAGTGCGTAAATATTACCAAAATAGAGATAAACCTAATAGTAAAGTTCAATCATTCCATCTACATGAGAGCATTGTTGCTCAAGTTTGGACATCATAACTTATGGTTCCCGATTTTTCACAATTAGAAGAATGATTGTTGTAAAATATAACCCTTAAATTGGAAGGATTTTTTTTTTTTTTTTTTTTTTTGGTTAGAAGTTCCTATTAGCATTTGCTTAAACTTTGGAATTTAAAGAAATTGCAAAATTTCCACGGAGCCAGGATATATATGTAATTATATTTCCTTTTTGAAGTAATTGAGCCTAAGCATGACTGTGAAAAGTTGGAGGTGCTCCCTCCAGCCCCCTCTAAACTTCTAAATCGGCCCATGATTATCTATATTTTTGTTAGTTTCGTTTATATATATATATTATATTAACTTGTCTTGAAAACATCTCAAACTCCACGTAAAGCAAACTCAGTGGAGGCTCATGATATTACTGATATCAGGAAGCGTTATAGATGCATCACATTTTATAATGGACAAAATCATAACTTTTAAATCATACAAAAAAGAAATATTTGCAAAAGAACTATTAAAGTAATTAAATATTAAATTATGGATTCATCTAACAGTTTAAACTTTTAAAATAGTTAGTAATAGTCAAAAATCTTACATGGCATCAAAATATATAGAAAATTCTCTATTTCTCTCTTCCGCATTCTTCTTAACTTGGTGCCAGAGACTTTTTTGCAAACCTACTGCATTGAATGCTTTTTCTGCTTTATCATTATCAATGGTGCACCCATGCATTCCAAGCAAATAAATCCATCATTGCCGCTCGACAATATTCACCCAAATGCATCATTCCCATCTGAGTAAGCGCCACGATGGTTGTTTTAGGACGTCTTTGATGCATCACCAAGTCGACCTTTTCTTTTCCACTAAGGTATTTTTCGACACCGTGAAGACGCGTCTTCGCACAGTAACTTTTCCAGGCTTATCCGCTTGCTGTAACCACGCCAATTGTATCGATCGTGTTAAGTTACTATCTCGACAGCAAAGTTGACTACAAAGGATGCATGATGCGTGGCTTCAATACCTCCGATTCTCGACGTTTTATGTATCGTTTGGAGAAGCTACACCATCACCAGACTCACTACTCTCAAACCAACTAGATTTGGAATTTTCATCAATAATAGCTGCCAGACACTGCCTCATCCACCATGTCTCATTAGTTGGACATGGTTCAAACTTGTGTTCAAACTCAAGAAGATATCTTCAATACAACTTGAGTTTGAGGGGATGTTAGAGTTATTTAGGAAAATTATGGTGGCTTTGTATCTCTCAAAATTATGTGAATATCCTCTATGATTTGCATATTTGATTGATATGTTATCTTATTTAGTCATTCATAAAGCCCAAAAATAGGTTGATAATCTTCATTATGAATATATCAAAATATATAAAAAATTCTATATTTCTCTCTTCCGCATTCTTCTTAACTTGGTATCAGAGCTATAGGTCAGGCCCGATTTGCCCCTCCAATTGAATTTCCATGCTTAGTACTAGATAAAAGACCAGGCTAAACATGAAGAGAAGTGTTAGAATATTTATATAATAAATCGCGCATTCATCTAATAGCTTAAATTTTTAAAACAATTGATAGTGATCCTACAGAATCTTACAAGAACATGTGTAACCTAGAAAATAGGCATAGTTGGGCGAGTTTCAACTTAGCTATTAGAAGTCGAAAGATATATTTCGGGTTTCAAAATTTTAGAACCGGTGAATACGAGATAGGTTCTAAGAGTTCTAAGTTATAATCATTCTTTCCTTTTCTTTGTGATATTTCACATTTTAATTTGTGAGAAATGATGGGAAGAAGCAGATTTTTATTTGTACTTAACTTTTCATGTTATTGTGTCTTAGAATTATGTTACTGTGAGCCATAAACCAGTATTTTTCTTATGTACTCCATTTGTGTTTTTAAGTTGAATGCTGAATTTAGAAAAGTGGCTTTTGGTTTAACAAAAAAATAATAATTAAAAAGTATCATGTAATATAAGATCCCCAGAAGTTGTGGAACCAACAGGTTTCAATTCTATAGTGGTTCTCGAAGACATAATAGATCTGATCATGGGTTTAGTGGCCAATCAATAGTCATGCCTCTCCCAAGTCACAAACTCTAGAAGACAATTTTTTTGATGAGATTGGATGAGGGCAATTAGCGATAAATGACCAACCTGGCCTGGGTTAAAGAGTTGAATGTAGAGAATCTATGGTGGGTGAGCTTGGGCAAAAATTTGCTTGATGTTCAAGCCCAGCTCGGGCCTACCCCATATGATCTTCATTTTCAAGATTTGACATGGATTCTCTATCCTGCATAGTACTCTCATCGATGCCTCAATAAATCTCAACCATTGATTTATGAAAATGTGAATGTTATTAGTGATAGTGATTTATCGCAACACCGACAGGAGTAGTTTGCGGTCGAAGAGGTCTTTATCCCTAAAAGAGTTTATGGGATAGTTTTCGGATTTCAAAAACTTGAAATTTGTGCATGTATGATAGATTCAAGAGCAGGGAAAATGAACTATCGGACACTATGCTTGATGAGGATGAAAAAAGAGTCCAGTTGATATTTTTGATACGTTTTCCTATAAAATTGCAGAAAATGTGGAGAGCTCTAGATAATACACTCTCCTTAAGCACAAAATTAACGGCGCTCACACTATATTCTTGGACTGTAAAATTGGTTTCACTGTATTTATTGCATGTGATATTGGTTGTATGTTCTAAGTTAGGATGAGTCGGGAATGCTATATGAGGCGCAATTTAAAAAGGACGATGAACATTGAAAAAAGGTGGTGGGATTTCTTTTATGGGGGCTTCTATGGTTAAGCAACCTGATCAAAAGGTTACATTCCTCGCCGTTAAAAATGTTACAGTCAATTTGGACCGTTCATTTTTTAACTTGCTGATCAAGTTGCCCATTATCTTTAGTAAAAGCCACTCATACCTCGTAAACATATCTACAAAACTATTCTAATTTGCGGTAAAATATTTCATTTGCGGTAAAAACACTCATTCATGGTAGAATATATTGTGTCTAGTGTCTAGTAATATCTCATTTTCAGGAGAGTAATAGAAACAAAAATTAATCAACTTAACTGGATAATGGGTAATTAATAAATTAAAAAAGAGCTAAAAACAAGATAAATAAATTTTAAAAAGAAAATGTTGTTTAAAAAAAAAAATCAGAAAGAAGAGATGGTTTAAAATTGAATATTAAAAACTTAAAAAGCAGGTGACAAGCGATAAATAAGGATCACATGACGCTCGCTTGGTTTATGATAAGGTTCGACTGTGACCTTGTCTGCAACTGGAGAGGGTTGTGCCGCCCTCTCCTATGGGTGGGCGAGGTTCAGTGATTGTGGACATTGCTCGAGCGAGGGTCCCTGTGGAGCCATTGACGTTGGAGGGTAGCGGCCATGCCGTTGCTCGGCCAACGTCCTTTTAAAAAAAAAAAAAAAACTTATTATCAACTATTCTTCAGTATTTTAATTATTACCAAAAAAAAAAAGATTTACTATGAACAAATAATTTGTACGAACAGAAATTTACTCTCGATGAATGTGCTTATACCACAGGATAGAGAAGTTATGGCTAAGAACTACACTTTATCATACATAGAATCTGAATTTCCTTTTAGAAAATAAAAAAGAAGTACTAAAAATATAGACTTTCGATCTATTTACCTCAAGTAAATGACCTCACCTCCCCGGTGAGATCACCAGATTCACCACACGGACCCTCCTTGCATCCAAAGACGAAACACCTTTCCATGGCGTGGAAGCTGCTAATTCACTTTTCTCCCTTAGACAAGGAAAGCCGTTTCGAAGAATCACCATGCATGCTTCGTTCCTTCTTCTTCGCAAGTTCTCAGAGACAGAGTCCCACGTCATCGTTTCTCTGTTAGTAAGTACCATTGCTCTCTCTCTCTCTCTCTCTCTCTCTCTCACGCATAAGCAAAGGAACTTCAGCTTTTAGTACGTTGTATGGCCTCGCTTGTTACGTGAAGACTCGGAGTTATCCCTCAAACCTACGCAGATATGGGGCCGCAGAAGAGACCGGTCTTGTCGAGGTTTAGCTTTACCGCTTTCATCCCATTAAAAGTCCATCTACTTCCGAGGGGCTCTTAACAGAAAACCCTAAAAGCGTCACTGGTCCTGCCCTTTCCACCTTACGTTCGAGACTGTTTACGCAGGACAATGACCTGTCACGATTCGAGACTGTTTGCGCAGCAGTACAATGGCTTTTTCCCGAGATCACCTTGTCTCGAGAGCCTAAACTTTTAGCGGATGCATGAGGGGTTCGATGATCAACGCATGGTATGTTTGTCTTGCATGCCGCATCGAGCGGATATAGAGGTGCTTGTGATGGTGTACCGTGTCCTGGTCCTCTCGTTACCGTTTCGGACGGAAACACGGGAGTCCGCAATAATTGAGGCGAATTTCATTGGATGCAATTATTTTATGCTCTGAGAGCATCTAAAAATTTGTCCAAGATCGTGTCCATTATACATATTCAAGAATCCTTTGACCATGATAATTCCCTTAGCGTGTGGTCGCGTATAGATCACATCCAGCGCAACAACAGAGTTCAGATCGTCTTTCACGTCGAGCATCTAGATGGGTAGTCCTTTCCATAACCTAAAATCGCTCCAAACTCTAAAGTCCTTCCCTTAACCAAATTTACGCCCGGGAATAAGACAAGCCTCACTTTAGGGAATCAATAATTTTCCAATTCAGCATGCTTTATGTCCGCACTGTCATCGGCACGACTCAATTGGACCCCTCCATCATGACGATCAAGACTTTCCATGCAGGGAAGGTGAACTCTTTTAACTTTAAAATGTGCCCGAACGCTCGAATTAGTCGAAGGGGCCGACTGGAAAGATTGTGCCAAAATTGAACAGTGACCCCCATTGGAATTGGGAACCGACCAGCGAATCTCAACTGCAAGTAAAATACAAAAGGACTTCACAAGAGGATGGCTCCCCCAGAACTAGAGGTCCAACAATCCCTCGTTTCCTGAACGAGGTCAACAAAATCCTGCGTTTCCTTTTCTTTATTTCAGGCAGACATTCAACCATAAATTAAGCTAAAAGGGAACAAACCCAAGGTTTGGTGTTAATAAATGTTATTGATCCTCACTTAAGGCTTCAAGGATTACTAGTAAGTTCGAGCTCTCTCATGGATTCATTCTTCTAATTTCAGACGTACTTTCTGGTCGAGCTCCACCATGCTTGTGCCATCTCAAATGGTACTTAAGCTCGTTCCTATTCCTCATCCTGAGTTCAACTCATCACAAATTTACTTTTTCACAATTGGGTTTCCACCTGAGCACAACGTTCCGCTTATTATCCTAAAATAAGGTTGAGAAAGCGAGATCGCCCCGTGATATAATTATTCGCGTACTTTAAAAAGTTTCAAAATACCGCGTTTTAGCACACAAGGAACAACCCCTAATCCAAGAACCTGTGATTATATTCGGATGGTCTAGGCTTTGGAGTTCCTAATCTCAACCCCTTCCAATTTGCCATTAATTTACGGACCAACCTGCTCTTGGGGGCCACCATGAGTGGGTAGGTGTTAGGGTTTTTCTGGTACCGTACTTTGCGCTCTAAGCATGCACATGCTTATGAAGAAAGAGAGTCCGATTGATCTTGATTTAGCCTTCATTAATTAATATCTTAATCATGGACCTGGTTTTGGCCTTTTCTGGGTCGATGAGTTGGGTCGAGCATGGACCCTCTTTAGGTGCAAACTGGATTCCACATGAGACGAACGAGGGCGGGGACGCGCGAGAGAGATTAGGACACTAGCTGGTGTTCCCACGTTGGTGAACAAACGGGGCTTAATTAATTCAGTTCAGATCTCATTCATACGCCGCGGGCTTCCTTCGTAGTTTGCCTGGATAGCAACACGACAAGTTTGATTAGATATCCTGCTTATCTTTAAGCCGCGGATTTAAAGTCTTTGGTGTGTATCTATAAAAGTGACTGGTTCTGGATTTCGTTCGTCTAAGTAATCATGTTGACGAGAAAAGGGGATGGGAGATTAGTGTCCGCATGGGCTAAACGTACAAAGCAAAAAAGTGTCCGCAGGATAATTATTCTAAACATTTTCATTCCAATTGGCTTTTTCTACCTAGAGGGAAGACTTGTCAACTAGGAAGAGTACAAAAAAATTCTTAAACATATTGCATTAATACCAATTTAGTCATAAACTTTTCAATTAAACTAATTCAATCGTAAACATTTTTACATTGATACTAATTCGGTCCATTTAGCCAATTTTAGCCTACCAGCTCTGACATGGGGCAGTTGAAGGAGGAAGAAGAGAGAGAAAAGAAAAGGAAAAAGAAAAGAAAAAGGAAAAAAAAAAGAAAAAGAAAAGAAAAAAATTAATAGAAAATTCAAAAAAAAAAAAAAAAAAAAAACTACCACGTCAATGTCCAATCATTGGCTTACATGCTGGCCAACCAAAATTGGCCGGATTGACTAAATTTGTTCAATTGAAAAACTTATGACTAAATTGATACCGACACAATAAGTTTATGACTTTTTTGGTACTTTTCCCCTTATCAACCCGGTAGGTCAGATCAGGTCGAAAATGGGTTGACCCAAATAAACTCATTTCTATCTAATGCAAATCTAATGATTTATACTCGACTCGACCCATATCAGTAAAGTACTTTCATATTTAGCCAAATTTAGGAAAACTCATATGCAAACTGAGAAAAGAGTGGGGAGTGAGTGAGCACGAGAGAAAATTAAGAGATGAGCCATAGAGGTGAGTTAGGTTTAAGTAAGTTGTAAACCTATTTATGACCCATATTATGTTAGGTTTTATCATTCTAAACCCATTTATTACATATATCTAACTCATATAATAGCTCACCCATTATTTATGGGTTAAGAAATGGGTATATAACCTATTTTAATAAGTCTAATAAGAGGATGTTAGTAACATTTAGGAGATTCCCCATATCTCTTTGATTCTTCATATCTCTCAAGACTGTGCATGCACGAGCTCTCAAACACATATATATTTTGATTGTGCACATCCTTGATTATTAATAATCAATATTTCAATATCTTGATACCTTATATAGTCATGCACTATTCATTATGGAATACATAAAATAGAAATTACACAATTCTCTATTCTGCATATTCCTACTAGTATCTCTCTTGATATATCTCTAACGGTCCAAATTCCAAATGGCCAAATGACCCAAATTGAAATGAAAATGTTAGCGACTAAAAGGAAAAACTAGTTTGCAAATTCATTCCGGAAGCCATGCTATGCAATACTCCCACTTAGATATAATCCGCTGGTTCAAGAACTCATTTACAGTCTTAAGAGATCATTTCCTTAAACAGAAAGTATACTCGACATAATTCATTAAGGAGCAAAGTGCATCGACTAGCTAGCCCCATACACAGGTCGGATAGTACGAGATTGCGGAAGTCTTGAGCCGTCTCAACCATGCATAAAGCGAGTTGTCAGCGTGTCATCAGGATCAAGATGCCCAGAAAATTGAAAGGGCGAAAGGAAGTGGCCCTTATATCCATGAGACTTCTGAATGAGATATATAGCCTTTGAACTGATTCTTCTCAAAAACGGTGAAGTCATTTATGCGCCAACGAAATATACCAAAATTTGACTCAGTTTCTCTCCAAACATTTGATGTTGTATTCCAATTTGTATCCACACCTGACGCATATCTGAATGCTTGAAACGTGGCCCGTCATTCTCCCAAAAGGTATACTAAACATTTATTGCTGTGATTACATCATATAGAAATATATGGAAGAGAACTATATAATTTATGTGTTTTCCACAATGAAGAGTACATAAGGCATTTACAGTTTTCACAAGATTACTAAGGTAACAATATATTTACTGACGACAAAAAAGAAAGGTAACAATTTATTACATTACTAATTACAATCAATTAGAATCCATTAAAGATATGCATAGTTCTCAGAGATATAGAGAATCAAGAATGATATGGAGAATCTCCTAAAAATATTTCTAACAACGTTAATGAAAGATAGGGAAAATTGTCCAAAAATCTTAAACTATTGCACTTTTACCAATTCAATTTTAAACATTTTAATTATGTCGAGTGAGTTCTAAATTTTTTCATATTTTGCCAATTGAGTCAATCTAGTTAATTTTAGTTTGGAAATAGTTGACGTGAACGCCAACTATTCTATGGAGCATACCAGCACTAATGTAGACAATTTTAATAATATTTTTTTTGAAAATTTTTATTAAAATTTTCTTTTATGCTTTCTTCCTTTCTTTTTTATTTTTTTACAACTCTAGGTGGCGATTCTCGTCAACCACGAGCAAGGGCCCTTGCTCAAATCAATTGGCCAAATGAACTGAATTGGCAAAACATGAAAACATTTATAATTCAATTGATATAATTAAAAAGTTTAGAATTGAATTGGTAAAAACGTATTAGGTTGAGAACTTTGTGAACAAATTTCCCACAGAAGACTTGTACATGGAGTTATTCCAAACTTCTAATCATTAGAGAACTATAACATTTATATTTCATGTCTTAACATACGTTGTCATCCAAGTTAATTTATATCACACCTCAAACTAATAGAATGATGAAATCCAATAAATTATGTTAACGAGTAACTTCAGTGTACTTATTAAGGATTATGTAAATTTAATGGTTTTCGATATTTTGTCTTTCTCATGCTATTTTTTTGTGTTATCGTTAATTTGAAATGGAAGCATTTCTAATAAAGCATGCTATTTTTTGTATAATACATGTTGGGCAGTGAAGTTTTTGAACAAGTAGTTTTATCAGGACACGTGTTAGCATATGAAAGAAAATCTACACTATCATCATTGAATAGGTGATGTGCATGTGGGAATCCGATCTTGTCATGTGACAATATACCCTTATGGACACGCATCTACCGGTGATTATTATGTAAACTTCATGTCATGCTTTTCCAGAGAACCAAACAAACCAATCGAGTGTGAGGAAGAACTTAAACCACTAGAAATTCCGCCTGATCTAAGGTCGTTTGGTTCACGGAAAATATCATGTTTCCGAAAAACATTTTCCTAGAAGTCATTTTCTAGAAAAATGACTCTATTTTCGGTATTCGGGCGAAACCTAAACTTTGAGTGGAAAATATTTTCATCGTTCGTTAGTTAATTTAATTGTTTTGGAAAAACTATCAAAAATTGAATTTTAATATTTTTAATTGACCAAAAAATTAGTTTTATTTTTTATATTTTTTTAAAAATGAATTTTTAATTATATGTATTTTTAAAAAATCGAAATTTTTATTATTTTATTATTTTTTTTTTCTTTTTCTTTTTCTTTCTTTCTTTTGCTTCCTCCTTCCTCCTCGTTCTTCCTCCTCCTTCCTCTGCCACCGCATGCCTCGACAATGGTTGGCTGCTCGGCGACCGACCAAGACCCGATGAGATCGGCCGAGCCTCGAGCTTGCCTGGGATCTAGCGAGCCCAAGCTCCGCCCCAAACACTTGAAAAAATTTTCCTCCCTTTTAAAGGTTGTTTTTTTTTTTTCAATGATGGAAAACATTTTCCTTAACTAATTCATTTTTCGTAAAACGAACATTTGGAAAATGGAAAACGTTTTCTTAAAAGTCATTTTTCGCGAAACGAACGGACCCTAAATGGAGAAGCGAGCACCCGATTACTCAAATTACAATTAGACCAAATAATATAATAAAAACAAAAATACTAGCGACAATTGATTACGTCCGCACTGGTGTACGTCAATTCACAAGTGAATTATTAGCGCCTTGGTAGGGAAATGATCGAACCGATAATTGCTTTTTGCGTCACATCAACGAGCACTTCCAAACTAAGGCAATTGGACAGTAGGAAAGGAACATTTCTGATGATCATACTTTAGTAACGTACAATCGATTATAAAAAAGACAGAACATACTATCAAATTCCACGCTCTAATAAGCTCCGGAGAGGAAGTGCCAAACTAGAGGATGTGCTATCGTAACGCGATACTACCTACAGTGACTACGGCTAAAGCCAGTGAATATAAATAAAATTTGCCTATGGTTTGGTGGACGTTGACCATACTCTAATCCGAGTTATGTACACATAATTCAAACAAAAATCCCACGGAGCAAGCTAACTCGATCGAACAAGTATAAAGAAATGAAGCTAGGGGGCAAGTTGGGGGGGGTGGTATCTTCCCTTGAAGACTTAATCGGCCATCAAATCGCATAATCTAATGATTTCCCGGGGCGATGCGACTGATGGAATGCCAGTTGGGTCTTCGAATTTCTGCGGACTTCTTTAACCGCAATTACATAGTATAATAAACGCGCCCAAAAAAGAATCGCAACATGGGAAGCCCCGCTACGGCCGGAATGACACAACATCAAAGCTTATCATTATTATAATACCCTGCCGTGAATCGTAAAATTCGCGGTGTAATATTCCCTCCAAGGTAGAGCCCGAGAAACGAAGGGGCACGGCAAGAAACCCTAGAAAGAATGTCTTCCTATTTTAAGCGGGGGGGGATGTACGAATATCATGCCGTGAGGGGCCTCAGAATATTGAAATGGGCATGAATGAAATAGGGTGAAAGATCGAAATTCGAGAAGAGGAGAAATCGTTTTAAAAAAAAAAGAAAAAATTTGGGTGAAAAACGAAAATAGTGAAAAGTCTTGGGAAGAGGGGAAGTTTACATCGGAGATGATTACAGAGTGGCGGTTTGTGTGGTCACATGGATTCCTCTGTGCATGTCCGACGTCTGAACTGAAGTAAGTCTCTGTTCTGTTCCTTTTTTTGCGTTCATTTCTTCGTTGATTTCTTCGAAATTTTTTTCCAATTTTTATAATTTCCCTCTCTGTCTCTCTCTCTCTCTCTTGAATATTATTATTATTATTATTATTATTATTATTATTATTATTATAGATCTCGTAGACAGAATCTCTGGGGGCGGGGGCATCATCAGCTTTTCGTCATCTCTCTCTTTTTCCACGTCCAAGTGTCCGACCGCATTATTACCAAATGAAACCGCATGTCGCATCCGGCAAGGGTTAGGCGACCCTCTCTCCATTTCCGATATGGAGGAAGAAATTTAGTTTATTCCTCCTCCTCTTCTGTCCGGGTCACGAAGTTTCGTTCTCTTCGCGCAAGCTCGGTCTTCCCTCCCCATCATTGTTGCCCTCCGGTCTTTAATGACCATGATTGGCCTTGAATCCGAGAGAGGAAACGACGACGTTCGGTCGGTCCGACTCAACTTAGATCCGGCATAGCCATGAGAGGTCGGATCGAGTCGAAGTGAGCGAAAGAAAGCGCAGATCCAGCTCTTGAGCTCGCGATGCACAAATTAGAGGCTACGTTTCGATGCTTTTCGGCTGGCTTCAAATGGCCTTTGACTTCGTCTTGAGCTGGCTTTATGTTGGTTTTTATTTATTTATTTATTTGGTTCTATTGAACTTCACTTCCATTTTGCGGTGCCAACTACTATATTTTTTCTACAAAGAAAACAAAAATAGTCGGAGATGACTTGCGGGTGGACATGATTTGTCACTAATTGCACGATCGAGCGAGTTAAAGAATCGATTAAATTATGGGGGTCTGCTCAAGTTGCGGGATATGCATTCGATCTCTACGCAACCAAACATTGGTAGAGGAGTAGGGTCCTAAGCAACCAAACGTCTTGGGCCCCAATCGATTTCGAGGCTGTTCTTGGTCCCTCGCTCTTTGTTAATTGTTCCATCCATACGTGGCTCCTGTCCGAGTAGGAGAAACTAATCGGACATCCGTATAGGTATTCACTTCCACCTTTGTTATACACGTGTATATGCTGCGTTTGCCTGTTTCTCGATAAGTTAAGCTTTTAGAGAAAAACGTTTAATTTTGATCTAGTATTCAAACAAATCGACAATTCCATCTGGCCATTATTGCGTAATTTCACCCTAGTTGCTTTTTATTTATCCTAGCTGTCGATTTTCTTGCCAACGCGAGCGCATCCCACCTCCCTGCACATATATTCAGGTGTAAGGTCCAAATTACCTACGAAGAGCTGAGTATTAAGGGAAAATGATTTATCTAGCTAACATAACAACGAAATAAAGGTCACGAGTTCGAACCGTAGCATGTATCAGTCATCCAGTTTAGGTCACACCCGGTTATTTTTTTATGTTCTTATATGTTTCAATCTTTTTGTTTATGTTCATTCCAAGTGTTTCGCATGTGAAACGAGAGAGATAAGAAGTGGGGCTATACATAAAAGAAACCTACGCACTTGGGAAAATTCTTTGTCTAAACAACTAGTTTAGAGGAACTTGTAAATTATTTACCAAGATGCTGATGCATAAGAGAATCTCTCTTATCTCTCTCTAAGAGGAGGAAGTGGGCAATGACCGGTCTCTCCACTCTTCCAATCTCACGTGCAACATCCTGTAGCAGTCTCCACTCCCCCTCCTCTCCTCCTTTCCCCTTCCCCACCCTCTGATGAACCCCAATTTAAAACCCCCTCTCCGCGCACTGCCTTTTCCTCCATCTCGAACCTCACCACCGAAAAAAAAGGCGTCTTTGTTTGTTCTTTCAGAGCAACCTTGCGCCTTGGCTTCTTCTCCTTCTTCTCCAAAACCAACCCCCTCTCTCTCTCTCTCTCTCTCTCTCTCCTCTGTTCGCTCTGCAAGAAGAGAGAGAGAGAGTAGTTCATAAAAAAGAGAGAAAATGGCGCTCGAAGCAGTGGTGTACCCACAAGACCCTTTTGGCTACAGTCGGGATCAGTACTACGCGCTGGCCGGCGGGCTCCCGGAATTGGCCGACGAGAAGACCTTCCTGGACGCTTTCAACGACGACCCCGCCGCCAACAACGCATGCTGCTGGGACTACTACTCCTCTTCCTCGGCCAACACCTCGGCCATGCACGGCGTCAGCATCAGCAGCGGCCAGTGGCCGGCCCTGGACCCCAGCTCCTCGTCGCCGGAGACCACTTGCGCCACCGCCGCCGCCGCCGCCGCCGCCGCCGAGGCCGGCAGCGGCCAGCCGTCCCCGTCTGCGGCGGGGGCCGGCGGAGGGGGAGGAGGCGGCGGCGGGAGGAGGAAGAGGAGGAGGAGCAGGAGCAGCAAGAACAAGGAGGAGATAGAGAACCAGAGGATGACCCACATTGCGGTGGAGCGCAACCGCCGCAAGCAGATGAACGAGTACCTCGCCGCCCTCCGCTCCCTCATGCCCCCTTCTTACAGCCAGCGGGTCAGTCCATAGCTAACGCTCGCCCCTCCTCTTTTCTCCTTCGATAAACAAAGACGTCGGACCGAGTCAAGATCTCCCATTTCTCCTTCTTCTTTTTTTCTTTTTCTTTTAACGTAGTTGACGACGACAACCTTTTCCGACAGGGTGAGGTCAAATCATCTTGAACGCCGCCCGCTATCCAACCTTTTCCCCCTCCT
Source organism: Eucalyptus marginata (assembly GCA_014182565.1). Taxonomy (NCBI): domain Eukaryota; kingdom Viridiplantae; phylum Streptophyta; class Magnoliopsida; order Myrtales; family Myrtaceae; genus Eucalyptus; species Eucalyptus marginata. Next base: position 31,326,280 of record CM024590.1, read on the forward strand.
TTCTCGTGACCACCTTTTTCGCGATTGCCTCGGTGTTTTCGGCGTTTCCTCCCCCACCCCCCCATTTCCCCTTTTCTTGAAAAATGGCTTGCGAAATTCGCTAATTCCGTATCCGATTTCGAAATCTGCAACGACTGCGCCTCGTTTGTTTTTTTATTCATTCGTTCGTTTTGAGATCCGGGGACGAATTCCCTCAATATCCGAGCTCCAGAATTCACAAATCTACATGCATTCTGAATATATATCAGTATATAACTCGACATCCTCATCTATGTGTTTTGTTATTTTTATTTTCTCAGGGTGATCAGGCGTCGATCATAGGAGGGGCCATCAATTTCGTGAAGGAGCTAGAGCAGCTCCTTCAGTCCATGCAGACCCACAAGTCGAAACCGAAACCACTGCAAGACCTCGCCGCCGCCGCCGCTGCTGCCGCCAACAACAACAGTGACAACAGCAACAATGATGGTGCCTCGCCTTTTGCCGAGTTCTTCAGCTTCCCGCAGTACTCGACTCGGCCGGCCTCAGCTCCATGTGGCGGGCCGCCGACTGAGCCGGCCATGGCTCTGGAGGACCGCAGCGGCGGCCCCCACCCCCAGTGGGTGGTGGCGGACATCGAGGTGACAATGGTGGAGAGCCATGCCAACATGAAGATCCTCTCCAAGAAGAGGCCGAGGCAGCTGCTCCAGCTGTTGGCCGGGCTGCAGGGCCTCCGGCTCACCGTGCTCCACCTCAACATAACCACCGTCGACGACTTGGTCCTCTACTCGGTCAGCGTCAAGGTATAGTACTTTCTCACGTTTCGTCACCATACGCCCACTTGTCTTTCTCGCTTGTTTTTTCTCCGTTTCCTTTGCCACGAAATGATACGCCCACGTGTTGATTAGTAGGTAGGCATGTCGGTTACTGCTCATGCAATATGCTCTCTGTCTCAGCTATAATCATAATATATTCCGAGACGTTTTGGTCCGATGATATCGTCGCAAATTGAATTTACTCGTATTTAGGAGTGTAAAGTGTAATTTCACGTCACTTTGGTACGCGATCATAACGCGTCTCGTATGCATGTAGTCTAGGGTTGGATATCGTAATATGAATGACAATACAGATTTTGTGGTGCACTGCGAGATAAGTTGAGATTCATAGGAAAATATAAAATTTCACGTGTTCTCTGTTACTTTCTTTTGTTCTTTTCCTGCTGGTTTTCTACTGCAGCATGATTAATTTTTTGGCTCGAATATGATTGACCGTTCGGGTTGGGCTTAAAGTCCTCTAAGCAATAATCTAAGCATCGGGAAGTGAATGTACTGTTATTATACTTGGACAAAATGAAAGTCTTCAAAACAACTTTTTATATTAATCTCAGTGTTCTTTAGTAGACTCTAAGATATACTTACCGTTAAATATAATAAAAATCACTTTTCGATCTTTAAAGTAAAATTAAAAATGTCAACTGTCAATCGCACCTTGTCGTTGCTTTGAGTGCAGTCGTAGATTCATGTGTTTTGATTTTATAACGAGCCAATTGGTTAGGTCCACCAAGAATGTACATGCATAATTTCCTAGTTGAAAATTTCTTCTTGTGCTCTTCTTCTGATCTTTTCTTTCTTTCCCTTTTAAGGATTCAATTTAATTAATTAATTAATTTATTTCCAATCAGCTAACGTGTTTCCTTTTTCTATATGATGGTAAAATGAGACAGGTGGAGGAAGGATGCCACTTGAACACGGTGGATGAAATCGCGGCCGCTGTCCATGAATTGCTACGTAGAATCGAGGAAGGAGCTGGCGCTTTCACCTAAACTTGATTTGGAACCCTAATTAACCAACCCCCTTCTCTTCTGTAACTGTGTTCACAAGCGCCTTTTCTTTTCTTTTCCTTTTCCCTTCTTTTATCTTGCTTAATTCCACCTTTTAATATATTCAAACGTTCTGTAATTACCTCTCTCTCTCTCTCTCTCTCTCTCTCTCTCTCTCTCTCATATTTTTCATTTTCTTTTAGGATGTTCTGTGGAACTATGGTCTCAATTATGTTAGCTGGGATTCATTCTTATATACTATAGATAATTAATTAGAGGGGCCACTTACATAAAACATATAAATAAACGAAGTATAGCTCGTTTTGAACAACATGAGCGGGGTTGAAACTCTTGTTATCAGTTGAAAGTATCCGTGAAATTATGGTCCTTTTTTTCTGAAGGACGTACCGCATTAATAGTTGTCTCAATTATGGTCTCAATTATGTTGTCTAAGGTACTCATTGACCGAAAAAAAAAGAAAGGTACGTACCACAGAGAAACATGAAAAATTCCATATCTTTTTGACAAAAATCAAAGCATTATAAGATCAAGAGAGCTTTAGACCTAATACCATCGCCTTGACATGGAGGTATTCAGATCTTGGACCTGAATCATCACCTTGACTTGGACTTGAACCATCTATTCACCTTAAGGATACATCCAACTCCTCCCAAACTTCCTGAAAAGTAATGAATAAGAATGGAACGAGAAGATATGTTCAAAAAATCTCGGTGCCATATGTAGCGAACAGACGCTTTGAGTAGGTATTGACAGTTGGCCATTGCCAATTGAATTTGAAACATGCATTGACAGGTAATGACAACTAGAAACATCAAGGATTAGTCATTTGATTGTTGAATTCAAATTCAAGAGTTGTAAGAAATAAGGCCGATTAATACTGTAAAAAATCCTAAATTGTTGTGGCTGGCATTCAAAGAAAACGATATGGGAATTTTACACTTAAGACACATGTACCCAAAACTTTTTTTTTCATGCTGTGAAACTCCCCAAAGTGATATCATTGGCTCAAATTTAGCATTCTGTCCAATTTCACAATTAGTCGTAATAAGTGCCATCTAACATTGTAGATACATGTCATTTGTTCAAGGATTAATACCTTAAAAAATCATTACCGACATCATTTGAACATATTGGCCCAAAACTTTTGGTCTAACAAAATCTCAATTTCCTAGAATGGTCATTACTATTTTCTCCATGGTTACTTCCCTTTAAGATATTTTTTCTTTCTCGAATACAAAATCTTCATCTTGAGTTGTTTTTTACAAAGGTGCAAACAATTTCAATGCAAAAACTAGATTTACGATATATTTGTTAGGAACACGCAACAAAAACCCGATACATTCACTTGGGGAGAGACCTCAATTTGTGTCTGTCAACATATCATATTAGACAAACCTTAGTTGAAAAGTTTAAGCCAATGAGTTTAGCCAACTAAGATATATTAATTGTTCCAAACAACACAAATTTGCTAATGAAAGACTTTTCTTTCTTTCATGATATATTCACCAAACATTAATACACTCCTATACAATTACTTGGGGAAATCATTAAGAGGGAGTTCAAGTCCAAGTTCATTAACATATCTAGTTGAACCCACATTCATTTAAAAGATTAAGGCTAAGATTAATGAGTCAACTAAGATAAATTAGTTGCTCCACACCACACAAATTCTCCGAATGTGGGATTTTTTCTAGTACACCTCATACATGCATCTTAATAATCTCCTCCTCACATGTAGTGAATTATGAAAACTGTCCAAAAAAAACTTTGTCGCGCAATAGATTTTGACCAAGGGATCCCAAGACTAAGTTATTCATTATATCCGATTGGACCTGCTTTTACCTAAAAACTTATGCTAATGAATTATAGGCCGATTAGAATATGTTAACTAACCCACACTACACCAATGTTCCGATATGAGATTTTTTTAACATAACTTACATACAGTTCTCAACAGTAATGCTTCACGCAAGAACGCACTAATGTACTCAAAAGTATATTTTAATCATGAAATCAAATCCACAAGTTCCACATGAGAAAAAAGAAGAAGAGGAGCACATATATTTTTGTTTAATCAGTAACATTAATATATTGAGCGGGATCGCTCTTTCAATTTCCTTTCTTAGAAAGCGAATAAGATGATTCCAGAAAAGAAAAGTCATCGAACCTGCTACCCGTGGTGGTCCAGAGAGTTGTCGTTTACATCAGATATTCATATATATTAAGCGGGATGGCCTTTTCACTCTCCTTTTCATCTCCCTGGATACGAGAAACCTTACTGAGATGACTCTCGAAAAAGCTCTTATCCTTTACCGCATGGTGGCCGCTTTTCAGGAAAAGGCAAAAACCTAAAAGCCTTTCTGCTTTTTCCCCTTTCTGGAGTGCAACCGTTTGCTGCCACCTTAATACAAACAAAGAAAAAAATGCTTTGGTGTGCATAAAAGGCCTTTCAACTTTCTTGATTGGAACATTGCTCAGCCAATAGGATTTATTTTGAGTTGGGGACCTAAAATAAATTTGTTTTTTTTTTGCATTAGATGTTAATTGAGGAAAAAAAAAGTGTGCGGTTGGTTTCTTTTTGGTCATTTATTTATATTTGATTGTAATCATCACGTGATGTTGCTCAAGCTATTTCTGTGTCACTACAACGACATTAGGAATTGATACTTGGGAAATGATTATTGGTTTAGACACACTGCTTCATAGATATCTCAGCTTTATACTTGAGAAATGATTATTGGTTTAGACACACTGCTTCTGTTGGAAGATATGATTTAGTGATCTTGTAATATGCATTGTGATCTTGTAATATGTATTGTTAGGAAATTAAATATACTTTAGAATAGAAAAGGATAGGCAAATATTGTACTTCCTTTATTACTTCTCTATTCTGTAATTATATACAACATTACATGTACAGAATCAATACAATAAAAAAAAAGGAAGAAAATTGCTTCTTCATTCTTGTTCTTCCTTCTCGCGAACACCTTCATCTTCGTTTTTCGACATGGTATCGAGCCATCCCGGTTCGAACTATTTTGCTTCCGCTTTCGATTACCTTCGCATCAACCTCGAGTATCAGATTTTTGGTTGCCAAAGGAATCATAAATATTGATTACTGAAGGAACCACATCGCAAAGGAGGAAACGAGAGGAATCAATATCGTGCAACATGTCAATAGCACAAGATCTTACCTCTATTCCCGTCAATGAATCTACATCGAGGGGAACACACAAGCTTTGGAAAACCGAGATTCGCCGCCATAATTCTGCACCGAGAACAACAACAACAAATTCCGGGCTTACTGCGCACGCACCATGGCAACAACGAGGCTCAGACAATTGCGGGGCAACCTTTCGCAGGTCACCCTTACCAATGGATGCCATATCCATGGTATCTGAGCCTATCCCCAATGCATCTTTGCACGGCTACCACGGCGCGCGGACTAACGCGGGTTCGCCGACCAATGAAGGGGCAAATCCCGACGTTAGCCGGAGCGAGACGGGCAAATCGAGTATTCAGTCGGGGGACCAATCCCTATTCGGGTTTCCAAAGTGCGGATTACGGATTGGGTGGGGGTTCAAGTCGGGAACAAATCCCTACCCGATTCCTACACCATCAAGTTTCCTTCCGTATCAAATTCTTCCTGCAAGTAGCCGGCCGGGACCCGGCGACCCATTGTATACAACAAACAATGACGGCCCAGAACTGAAGATTATAAGCCAGCAACTAACGGGTGCGAGATAACTATTCCGGTTGGTCGCGCGGAAGTCGGCGGGCGCTCGTAACAAAAAAGCAAAGAAGTTTTCATCGACGGATCGCTTCCGATTCCAACCGACGAGAGAATGGCACGACTACGGGCGTGCGGCCAAGCGGTAAGAACCCGGGTTGGAAGCGCATCGCGCCCGAGGTCGCGGCCGGGCTTCCCCGACGGAGGATCCGAAGGAGATGCAGGAAAATATAAGAGAGATGTATGGAAAACTCGACCAAGTGAGAATTTTTATCTAACACAACAAATTTCAGATGCGAAACAGGGGAACATGAGCATCGCGACCATGTACAACAAACTCTCGAGTACGTGGAACGAAATGGAGGCAGCCGAAGAAAGATTCGGCGCGAGATAACATTCAACAACGGTACAAACAGATGCGAGAAAGGGAGAAAAACGACGAGATTTCTCCTCATCCTCAACGAAGCCTACCTCTCGTTTCGATCCCACATACTTACCATGGACCCTTTGCCAAGCCTCGGGCGGATCTATCAACTCGCCATACAGGAGGAGAGCCAACAGAGATCCGCGGACCATGGAAGAGGAGGAGACGGAATTGCTCTGGCCGCGAAGAGCGAGCCATTTCCGCTCTTCGAGAGAGGGTCGGGGGAGAGAAGGCGGATCTAGGGATTGGTTTTGAAACCGAAAACCCTAGATCGCTTTTAAGGAAGGGCACGGACGGTGGAGATTATATCCACCAATCGGACGGCTCACATTTTCTCCAAGGCGGACCGGATCGGACGGCTCACATGGCTTCGTCTGCGGCATCCGACGGCCACGTTCTTTCCGCTTAAGCCCATCCGACGGCTCTCGAAACAGATACATAAGTGGATCGGACGGCTCACGCTCGTCCAGCAACTATGGGCTTGATGGCTCGCGCGGCCCATTCCTTGGAGGATCCGATGGTTCCTATGGGCCTATTTCGGCTCAAGCTTTTCAATCTAACAATAGGCCCAATTCAAATACCAAAAATGGGCCAAAAGGAAGAGGTAAGTTGTACTGTGATTATTGCAAACGCCCACATCATACAATTGAAAGTTGCTGGAAATTGCATGGCAAGCAGGGAGAAAAGGAAAAGGGAAATTTTCCTCAGTTTTTCAGGTATCGGTCAGCAATTGGGAAATTCAATTACCCATGAAAAATATCATGAGCTGATGGAAACCTTGAAGAAATTAGACCCTTCGAGATAAGGGAGGCGGTTTCACGGGTAAATCCTATTGTTTTATGAATTCTATTTCAAAGGATGCATGGATTATTGATTCGGGTGCTAGTGATCACATAGTATGTGATAGGAATTTACTTTCAGATATTACAAAATTATCTTTTCCTATATCGGTACAACTTCCAAACGGAAATACCACCAAAGTCACAATGGAGGAAGTAAAGCTTAGTTCTCTTGTCACTATTAAAAACGTGCTTTACGTACCAGATTTCCATTTCAATCGATCTCGGTTGCTAGAGTACGTGAAGAAAATTCATGTCACATTCTTTTCCATTCGATAAATGTTTCTTTCGGGCCCTTTCGGCGGCAAAGCGATGGGCTTGGGTAGAGTCGGCCATGGATTATATTTTTGGTTGGATTTTGCGCATCTTCTTAAATTATCTCTGTTGAATTCAATAAGTCTTTATGTAATGCTACGCCAATGGCATTAATTTTCTTAATCATAAACGTTTGGGCCATAGTGCGTCATTTCCTTACCCTACATGTCCCATTTGTCCGATGGCTAAACAAACACGTGCTCCTTTCGAGAATAGCACTTCTCGAACGAGAAGATATTTTCTCTTATTCATGCTGATGTTTGGGGGCCTTATCATACTTTAAATCATGATGGCTCTAGATTCTTTCTCACAATTGTGGATGACTACTCCCGTGCCACTTGGATTTTTTCTCATGCAATCCAAAAATCAGGTCTTCTCTCATTTAAAGACATTTCTTTCCTTATCAAAGACTCAATTTCGAAACCAATCCGTAGGATACGTGCGATAATGGAAAAGAATTTTTTAATGCTTGTTGTATTTCCTTGTTTAACACCAATGGGATATTGCATGAGAGCTCTTGTGTTTACACGCCCTATGAGAATGGCATTGTCGAAAGAAAACATCGCCATCTTCTAGAAGTGGCCCGCACTTAAATTCCAAGCTTCAATTCCTGAAGAATTTTGGGGCGAATGCGTGATTCTGCAAAGCATATCGATCAATCGCATGCCGTCCCGCATTTTAAAAGGAAAGACACCTTTTGAGTTGCTATATGGAAAACCGCCGAGTTTATCTCATCTCGAGTTTTTGGGTGTTTATGCTATGTCACTACGGTGGGCCATAGAGATAAGATGGCGCCACGAGCTACACAGTGCATTTTTATGGGCTATCCGACTTTACAAAAGGGATACGGGCTTTATGCACCATCTACAAGGAATTTCTTTATCATAGGGATGTTGTATTTCATGAAGATGTTTTTCCTTTTTCATTAACATCTTTGCCTACGAAGAGAAGACAAATCGCCAATTCTTATTGGAAGATGATTCATCACGGGCGAAACCTTTATTCTTCCTACTCTTCCTAGACAAGTTGATGTCTTGCCTACAACATCTCCTGTGAATCATGCTGAAGATTCAATTGAGCAGCCATATATAGAAGGGCCGCCATATGCAACACGGTTGGAAGATACTTGAAACAACGGCTGCGAGGAATTGTCCACCACACCACGAGATATCACCGAGGCGTTCTCACCGAACCACTCGGCCACCAACTTGGACGAAGGATTACATATGCGGTTTCTCCAAATCATCGGGTGCTCGATATCCTATCTCATCTTACGTCTCCTTTGATAGATTGTCGCGAGAACATTTATGTTGCATAAGCCGTATTTACGAAGATCGAGAACCCTCTAGTTATAATGAAGCCAAAGATGATGCTCGTTGGCAAAAGGCCATGGAATCGAATTACATGCATTGATGGACAATCATACTTGGGATGTTGTCTCAATGCTCGATAACAGAAAACCCATTGGATGTAAATGGGTCTATAAGATCAAATACGGGCGAGATGGCTCGTGGAAAGATATAAAGCCCGATTGGTGGCAAAAGGCTTCACTCGGCAAGAAGGTTTCGACTATCACGAAACATTTTCTCCTGTAGCTAAGGATGTCACGGTTCGTACCTTTTTATCATTTGCTTCTTTTCGTGATTTGGCCATTACATCAAATGGATGTCCATAATGCATTCTGCATGGTGATCGGATGAAGAGATCTATATGGAGCTTCCACAAGGATTACGGAGACAGGGGGAGTCGAAGGTATGTCGTCTCCGCAAATCTCTTTATGGCTTGAAGCAAGCATCTAGACAATGGTATGCTAAATTCACCAGTGCACTCTTGGCTGCTGGATTCAAGCAATCCAAGTATGACTATGCCTTGTTCACCTATACAAAAGGTATGTCATCTATTTACTTGATGATCTATGTTGATGATATTCTTATCATGGGAAATGATGATTCTACTATAAAGAAATTTAAAGAATATCTGCATTCGACTTTCCATATCAAGGACTTAGGATCACCTAAGTATTTTCTTGGAATTGAAATAGCTCGCTCAGATCAGGGCATCTCATTAAGTCAGCGGAAATTCGTGATGGAAATAATATCAGAAGCAGGATTACTAGTGGGAAAACTGATATATCTCACTATGACTAGGCCAGATATTTGTTATGCAGTACAGACTCTTAGTCGGTTTATGCATAGTCCAAACTTGTCTCACTTGAATGCGGTTCGAAGGTTGTGAAATATTTAAAGACCTGTCCGGGTTTGGGAATACTTCTTTCCGACGGTGCAACATGGAGATGACATGACATATTGTGATGCGAGATTATGCCACATGCCCTATGAGTAGAAGGTCTATTACATTGGTTTTCGCATTAAATTTGGGGAATCACTTTGCTTTCATGGAAGACAAAGAAATAGTCTACTTGTATCTTTATCATCGGCCGAAGAAGCCGAATACCGGTCTATGGCCAAGACTGTATGTGAGATAGTTTGGTTGAGGGGTCTACTGGATCTTGGAGCTCCTGTAAAAGGGGCAACTTTACTCTTTTGTGATAATGATTCAGCACTAAAGCTTGCGGCAAATCCAGTACTACACGAGAGGACAAAGCATATAGAAGTTGATTGTCATTTTACACGAGAAAAGATTCAAGAAGGAATTGTCGAGACAAGAGGAATCAGAACTTCAGAACAGCCAGCTGATATATTCACTAAACCTCTTTGTCAAAGACAACATACATATCTTCTACACAAGCTAGGCGTCTTGGACATATACAGACCACCAGCTTGAGGGGGAGTGTTGGAAGATATGATTTAGTAATCTTGTAATATGCATTGTGATCTTGTAATATGTATTGTTAGGAAATTAAATATACTTTAGAATAGAAAAGGATAGGCAAATATTGTACTTCCTTTATTACTTCTCTATTCTGTAATTATATACAACATTACATGTACAGAATCAATACAATAAAAAAAAAAGGAAGAAAATTGCTTCTTCATTCTTGTTCTTCCTTCTGCGAACACCTTCATCTTCGTTTTTCGACAGCTGACTTCATAGATATCTCAGCTTTTGGTCATTTATTTATATTTGATTGTAATCATCACGTGATGTTGCTCAAGCTATTTCGTGTCACTACAACGACATTAGGAATTGATACTTGGGAAATGATTATTGGTTTAGACACACGCTTCATAGATATCTCAGCTTTTTCAAACTTGGAATTACAGAATTACATAGAAATTAAAAGAAGAAGAAGAAGAAGAAGAAGAAGCAGAAGAAGAAGAAGAAGAAGAAGAAGAATTTGTGGATTTTACTGGGGTATAACAATTTGTACATGACATAGTTATTTTATGGAAGTGCAAATATAATGTTCACATTCATGAGTAATTATGAGTTCATCGTGTCTCTACCTCAACCTGGAACAACTTTCATAAGTTGATCTAATTTAAAACTCACGGGTTCATGAACATGGTTAATTGACAATCCCCTTTTACATTGTTTCGAACCCATGGTCGGAATATAATCATAGAAAGGAACTAAACCCATATATCACAACCTAAGATCTCATGTTTTTGCATAAATATGGTTAAAATGACACTCTAGAATGGCTTTTTCTCAGGCGCTCACTTGTGCACAATCTCGATACAAATATTTATCCCCCATGGCATTCTCAGCAACTAAGATATCAAATCAGAGATAAGATTGTCGATTATGTTAGGAAGCAAATTGAGATGAGACAAAGCTTTGTATCTCCTTAAAATTCCATCACTAATCTAGACTCAAAATCATATAAAAATCATCTTGCTCGATAAGCTATGTGTTTCATCGAGTCGGATCGGGTTGACCCCTTATAGGCGCCTGACAAATGTTAACCAAGTCCAACAAATTTCAAGTAAGATTGTTTTGGACAAATGCAATGCGATTTGCAAATGTGTTGTTCACCGAGCGCCTAACTTACAACTACGATATAATGTAGTAGGAGTTTGCGCAGCAAAAAGAACGTGACATTGGTGGTCCACTTGATTGGAAATGCTTAGCTTAATACCTCCAAAATCTAGGTCGGAGGAAAATATAGCCCTTTATTTCCATCTTATATAACTTGGGTATGGGACACGGCACTTCGCCACTCCGCGGAACCAAACCCTGAACGGGGAGTGGGCCAAAAGCGACAGAATTGGCAGGGCCTCGCCGGATGTACTTATTTTACTATTATTGTACATGCAAAAGATACGTATTTATTTAGTTGCTTATAGATATTATATCCATGTTTGTTATTGAAAACTCAATACAACCTATATATGGAAATTAAAATTGGAAACACGCCGGTCTTGGGCTAGAAACAATAGAGGAGAGCCGAAAGTCTTCGAAAAGATAGTTTAGTGGGCCCAAAATGACCTGGGCCAGTACCCTAATTTCATCGAAATTGGGACTCCATCCCCCTTTGCCCATCTTCTCAGCACACGTTGCGTGGTGCCACTTAGGGGTGGGCTAGGCATGGGCAACGGTCCACCGGGACCCCGACCCACACGGGACATGTAAGGGTCGACTTACGTGTGGGGGAGTATTAAATCCACATTGCAAGGTTGAACTGAGAACAATCTATTGAACTAACTTATCAAAATCCGTCGGTTCAGTTGTCGATTCAATTATCTGAGAATTGGGTGGGGGCCAAGTATGTTCCTGGTTCTACCTAAAAAATTGGACCAGGTAACCTATGTGTCCACTTGGCATTTCTTATTTTTTCAATTTATATATAAGATGACACTAATACTAGTAAATTTGAAACTAAGATGACCTTAATATATGTTTCTTTTTTCCTACTTTTTTTAAAACAAAGAAATTTCAGTCATATAGAACCAAGTTCAAAAATCATCATAGCAACAACGTGCTCATTAAAAGTGGACATTGAGCACATCATTAATTGCCTTCTTAATTAATAGATGATGTTCTTCTTCTTCGCGTGCGTGGACTAACATGCGTCTAATATAAAGAAATTCACAATGATTGATGCCTTGACTTTTGTTTATTATTGTGATAAAAGGTGGGGAGAGGCAACCAGCACCGGCTACTTCGTTTGGTCTAATACCATAAGGATTCACACACGCACGCACGTACACTACTAAATATCCAATTCAAACCAAACTGCTCAGTTCTACCGCACATCTACAATTACATCGTCACAATTCGTGATGTAGGAAAATACTCAGTGTAGCCTATGTAGCACTGACACGGACATGCGACACGCGACATGATACGACACGACACGCCGACACATCATTTCTCAAAAAATAGAGAATTCCGATACGTTCTGACACATTATATATTAAATATATATTTATATATATAAATGCAAAAATAAATAATAAAAAGAGCATATAATTAATTTATACTAAAAATATTAATTCAACATTTGTTAATATCATTTATTATTTTAATTTGACAGAGATTGAATAAAAAATTCAAAAATTGCAAACACAAAAAGAGTAAATTTGAAGGAGCATGTCATGTTTTCTTACATTTATTGGAAATTAGTGAGATTTCTTATAGTCCCAACGAGTTCGGAGTTTATGATATAGACTAGCTTGGAGCTCCTTTGCAAAACAAGGTTCGAGAAAAATGAAAATCTAGGACAAGAACTCTCGAAATACAACCAAAAGAAAATGAAATAACTAAATTCGCCGTGCAAAATGTAAGAGATAACTCACAAGCTGATGACATAGACCAAAAGAGATAACTCACAGGCGATGCCTACGAGAGGTGGAAAGAAGCAAAAAATAAAAATAAAAAATCACAACTTTAAGTCTGCGAGGACGGCAGCGCGATGCCAACAAGAAGAGGTGCATTTCATCGTTACTCACGGGAATGTCAAAAACTTATAATTAAGAAACTTGAGAGTAAGAATTTTCTTCTTTCCCCTTTATTTTTGTTTTTTTAATTATTTTTCATATATTTATACGTTGACCCCTCAAGTATTGAAAATTTTTAAAATTGACCCCGTACGTGTCGAACTTAGGACTCGCATGTCGGAGCGTGTCGGGAAGAGTTGACCACGTGTCAAATTTTTCGATACTCATTGACCGCATGTTAGAACGTGTCGGAGCGTATCGGAGTGTCGGACATGACACGAAGGCTTCTGGAAAGCATTGGTGTTTCTTAGAGTGTAGCTACTTCGTATGGGCACTACCCTAAGGATCTTTACACATGTTACTAAATATTCGGCTTAAGCCAAACTACTCGACAGTAAGTATATGATTCCGTCATCACAATTCATGACGTAGAGGGAAAATTACTAAAAAGTCTAAACCTATTATAATTATGCAAGTTCAGTCCTAAACTTATTTTTTTGACCAATTGAATCATAAACCTTTTATAATTATTTTCGATTAGTCCATTCACCCAAAATTAGCCGGCCGATGCTAACATGGTAGCCAGCCAACGCCGACGGCCTTTCTTTAATAATATTTTATTTTTGAAATTTTTATTAATTTTTTATCTTTTTTTTTTCCCTTCTCCCTCTTCCTCCCTCCTCCCTCCTCTCTCCTCCCTCCTCTGGCTCTAGCGACCGGCCAGGCTGGCCCGTCACCAGACTGAGGCGATCCGGTGGGCTTGCCTTGCCAATCGGCAAGCTCACGCCCAGCAACAGCGGCAAATTGGCACAAATTGGCACGTCCTACAAAGTATTGCATATATTCGCTTTATTCTATTAAGCCAGTGACGCTGCAAGAATCTATGAAACACACATCGGGATTTATTGAAGAACGCAAGTTCCTGCACAATTCTTACAATCACATCCCTCGACTCTATGTACAATTCTATCTCCCGGGACAAGTTCCGCTCTTGGCTTCAAGGCCCTTTCGTCTAAAAAACCAGCAGTTTCACATGGCGATGATCTTTCGCAGAATCGCCAAGAATTACTTCCATTAGGAGTTTTTTGTCAAGAATTCACTTCGATAATTTTCACACATGGAACGAGATACAAGCTACATGTACTCTAGGAATCAAGAGAGAAACAAAGTTTTACTTGATCGTACTTATTGTGCGCTTGATGTTACCTTCAAGATGACTCTATGATCATTGCAGTCGACAGCTTTCCTCTTTTGCAACTCCGTTTCCGGATTTCCGCTGCGCGAGCCATTTGGGCCTGCTTCCCAAGCAGAAATCCGTACTTGAAAACACCTTGATCTTATGCCCGTTTGATCAGAAACGGAAAAATTTCTTGCGAGCGTGTTAGGAAGGTTGAGCTGAATCACAGCAGCTCCGACTGTCTCTTGATAGGAGGAACCCTTCGCTGCACGAATGCGATCTCGTCATGGTCGCCGAACTTGGATTGCTCAGGAGCTGCTCAATTGAAGAACCATTCATTCGTCCATCAAACACCTTCTGATATTCACCAACCGTCCCCTGCGGACCAACCGTTTGATCTTTCTCGCTGCGAGACTTCCTCAGGACAAACAAGGGTGACAGAGTTCCTAGAGAATCGGTGGAATCAGCTGCTGCTTGATCACTAGCAGGGTCTCTGTTGACTTCTGCGTCGACCTTCAAGATCACTTGACCATCAGCAGCTGCTACTTCATCTTCATCCTCTGTTTCTGTTCTGGTTTCAGGAGCACCGTATCTGTCGTGGCTGCCTCCCAACTCCACACCCTGTGTAGAATTCTCTACCCGGGCGTCTTCGTTGAGTCCCATCATCTCCAAATTTGGTCCGGGGGGATTGAGATTTGCTGTGGCGGAGATGATGCTGGCGCGGCAGAGTGGACAATTCGTGTGAGACCTCAACCAGGTATCAATGCAGTGTGTATGGAAAGCATGGCTGCACTTGGGCAACAGCCTTAAAGTTTCACCTTCTTGGAACTCGTTCAAGCACACAGAGCAATCACTACCTTCTATCAACCCCTCGCCCTTCCTGTACTTGCAGACCGTTATCGAGTTAATGATCGACTGCTGCAGGCCCACGGTGGCGATGAACCATATGGGGTGGTCGATGCGGTTCTCATCCAGGAAATCTTCATCGTCATCGCCATCCGCCGAGGCTGCAGGGGTTGGTGGATTTCTCCTAGACGGCCACCAGGAATTGGACCTTGCTATGATGAGGCCGATGAGGAGGAAAAACCCCGAGAGCAATGCAACGACGATGATCAAAGATGGAGGGATGCGGCTGTCTTGGCTGGGATGATCAGAGGATGAGATTGGCAGAGGCTGTGGTGGAGGCGGCGTCGACGACGGGGGCGGCGGGAAGTAGAAGAAGTCGGGGCAGTTGTCGGGGCATGCCGGGTCGCAGAAGTCGGGACAGTTGATTGTCTCATTGGTATTGGAGAGAGCTGGGAAGAGCTTCCTGTTTCTTATCGCCATGGAAGAAAGACCCAAGTCCAACCAAGAAGGAGATGGAGGGTGCGAATATTGTGGAGGGGTGTGAAAGTGGGGACGTAATTGTTTTCTTTTTGTTTGAATTGGAAGTAAAGAAAGCATGAAAATCAAAGGAAGGAAGTCTCTTTCAAGGTTAAGTGAAGATGTTACTCAGCCTAGAAAACAATGAAAGAGAGAGAGAGGCGGCCTGCAGAAAGTAATGGGTGGAGTGAAGAGGCAAATAGGTTTCTTTTCATGTTGAGCGAAGGTTGAGTGAAGGTGAGAGCTGTGCATCGCCCCTCGGACAAAATTCCGGGTTCGACTTCTCAAAAACCACGCGATTCTCGACCTCGCTTGATGCGCAAATGTCGAAGTGACTTGCGTGTCTCGAGAGGTTTTATCGACTCATCTCACTCATGAGAAGAAACTAAACCGAATCAAAAGAGAGCGACGATAACTTTAATTAATGATGACGCATCGCCTCATAAAGGCGATGGACGAACCCTCGAGGGCATTGCACCAACTAAAATCTGAGCTATTGTATGCAGAATTGCATAACTAAAAGATTTGGACAGAGAGCAGAACAGCTTGTATTCATTCCCTTTAACTCAGTTAGGCACCTTTCATTGACGAGAGGGAGCTTTCCTCTTCCATCTTTTCGATTTTCTTAATCCATATTACCGCGTGTAGGTGTTGGAGGAGCCATCCGTGTCGGCTCCCACGTCCCGATCAAGATACAACGATAATGATAATTTAAATATCGTGAAAGGCAGGTTTAGGATGGCCGGCATCATGCTTAAGGTGGTAAATACCTTTCGAAGTGAAACTGATCTTCCACCAAAGCCATCTTTTTCACCCACTCTTCTTCCTCTTCACTTTCTACCCCACACACACTAAACAGCTGCCAATAGTTTACCAAAACCTCAACATCACACGAGTAGGAACGCATCTAATCAACAAGAAAGTAGAAGGAAAAAACAATAGAGAAATAGGGTTCGTACGAGAATGTCTAAATCTCCCAGGATTGGTGATTTCGCGTCTCAAATTTCTTGACTCTTTGTTCATTTCTCGACTAGTAATCATTCCTTTATTTTGCAATGACATTTTTCTGATACTGTCAAGAAAGATGATCAAATAGAAGATTCGAGCTGTTTTAAAGTTAAAAAGTCAATAGAAGTTTTGAAATATCCGAGTCCTAGCCAAATAACGAGCAGTCATTTCTTTTGGTAGGAATCTAGGAAATTCAAGATGGGGGCAAAATCACACTTCACACCACATTTTTTTGGAGATTAACACCATAATCTTCTTAATCTAACTTTTTGAAATTGCGAAATGGGCATGTATGGGCTTAGCGAGTCCTAGCAAACATCCTTTTGCTTCGTTACCACCAAAGATATGGGCATCCACATGAGGGAAGTTGGAATCGGAAAGGGTCATTCTCTATGCCATCTTAGGAACTCTTCTCCTAATGAAACTTCGAGTCTAGTTATGTAACGCAGAAGTGCAAGTACAATAAGTCTCTGGCGAAGTCGCTCTAGGCGCTAATTCTGACATTTTAAATTAATTAATAGAATATAAAACTGAAAGTGCACTTTATAAATGGTAGATTAAATGCACGGTCGGCCCGGTGGCTTAGAATTAGGGCGTCCAGGAAATGTTTTTCATAATCGGGACCAGCAGACATTCAATCGAGCAACAACCAACCCTCCTTTCCGATTCATGTACTCGGGCTGGTCAAGTCAAAACCCATCATAATTATCGAAAAAATTTCTTAATATATTTTGAAGTTGACAAACCTATCAATAAAAAATAGTAATCTTTATAAATACTAGTGTTTATGTTTGAGGTGATGCTCATGCTGCAAAGATTCTTTATGACTAAAAGTCCTACATGAACAAGTCTAGAGAAATGAGAAGTTTATCTCAACTTTGGAAGTTGCAAGTTTTTATATCTACATCACTATCATTGACAATAATGGATGATCATATCCAAGAAGCAACAAACTCCGTGAATGTCAACAAATGTACTGCTCGAATATCAACGAGGCTACTTAGTGAATATTGGCTGACCCATTAGGTAAATATTATCAAAGATTATATTTGAATGTCAATAGGGCTGCTCAATGATTATCAACTGACCTATTATCAAAGATTATATTTGAATGTCGATAGGGCTGCTCAATGATTATCAACTGACCTATTATCAAAGATTATATTTGAATGTCGATAGGGCTCCTCAATGATTATCAACTGACCTATTACATGGGTATTATCAAGGATTGCATCTGAATATCAGCAAAGCAAACGCTGGATATTAGCAAAGCAACGGCGTGGATATTATCAAAATCATAGTTATATAATGACCAAATATCAACAGAACCCTTATTCTACTTACAATGACAATCCTCTTGCGAATTTCAAGACCATTATTTTATCCCTTGATATTTTGTGATCCGGTATGAATTACATTATTAGAAGACATTGATGGACTTTCTTTATTATGATTATTCTTGCAATATATATAACCATGCAAGGAATTTTAACTAATTGGAAATCATCATGAGACAAAATTCTTTCCTTAGTTGAATAACTCCACTTATGAAAATCAAGATTTAATTGTATGAGTGACCAAATTGATGGAATCTTTGATTGTTCTATCTCAAAGGCTATCCTAATCTTCTCATCAATTGTCCAACGGCCAAGTTTGAAAATTGATTCTCTTGTAGATTGTCCAACAGGAAGTTTTGGATACCGAGAAGTATAAAAGAAGACTAAGTGTTGAAGAGAGAGAGAGAGAGAGAGATTAAGAGAAAACAACTCCAAGAGAGCTTCACAATCTTTTATTGTCTTCGAAGAGCTTACTATTGTAATCATTTAAGGAGTATCAACAATTGTTAGTACGAGATTGTGAATCATATCAACTTTTGCATGAGCAGTACCAACTTCGGGTTGTGAATATGCAACATTCATTACTATAATTTTTCTTTAATTTACTAGTGAAATTTAATTAGTAGGTTGTTGGCATGAAAGAGTAGATGTAAGCTTACTTTAAGCAAAACTACTATATATTATGTGTGCACATTCTTCTATCTTTTTGCTCATATTCACTTATTATTTGATAGTAGTTTTTGCATTGCTGAATATTATCTAAATTCTAGTCATATCAACACGTTTTTTTCTCATAGTCACACTTTCATCTACTTGACTCTTTTAATTACACATTTATTTGTTAAGTTTGTTTTAAATCACCTATTCATCTCTATCTAGTTGATATTACTAGCCACTTTAGTAATGATGGTGATGGAGATCTATATCCTGAAAAACTGACAAACGATACTTCTACAAAGAAATAAAGAGATTAGAGTTGTGCGTGCAAGTCTAAGTGGTACGAGGTAGAGGTGAGCGGTTTGAGTTCCGGTTCGGTTCCGTCCGGAACTGAAACCTACCCTGGGTACAGGTTCCAAAAATTTGGAACCCTGGAACCTACCGTCGAACCAGAAGAACTGCCAGGAACCTACCCCGTCACGAGGTTCCGGGTCGATTCCGGTTCTAACAGGTTCTTTTTTCTTTTTCTTTTTTTCTTTTCAGATTTGAACTATAACGTACGCGCATATTATCGGAATCTTCAGCACAATCAAGATGCTGGCTGTCACCGATCTTTCTTCTCAAACCATATGTTTTTATCAAAATATGGAAATCCTTTTTGTAAGTCCGTTAAGAACCTATTAACAGCAGGTTCATATTAGGAGCAAATCTACCAAAAATCATGCTGGTGCATATTTCTGTTTTCAAGCACTTAAATACCCCTATGAACACAAAAAAAAAACCTAATCTAACCCTTAGAACAAAAAAAAAAAAAAAAAAAAAAAAACAAACTCATAGAAAAACGTAGATTGGAGCGGTAGAATGATGTGAGCACAATCTTTGTCTCCTTTGACATGCAAAGGCACCGAATAACATCTTCTCAAACACAGTTAGTAGCAGTAGCAGTCAAAGCCATTAGTGGGATGTCAAATTTCAAGAACTTCATCTTGGAGGTGCTGAAGTTCTCTCTTAACACAGATAGTTTCCTGAAACATGAAAAACTTCAGTCAGGAAAGAATCCTTACCATAATCTTTAAAGCTCACATGACTAATGCTTGAAGTTGTGAATAAGCATGACCACAAAGAGAATAGCAAATCAATGACTCTAAAGCTCACATGACGATCAGTATTTTAAGCAGACACATCTCACGTCTTCCAATGGAACACATCACAAACTCGAAAATAAACTGAAGAACTCCAAGTTCATGGTTAAATCAGCCATAAGGAAAAACAACTGGCGGCAAGCATGTCACTTTACAGATCGCAAATGTTAGCGAGTGTCGAAAGAAGATGGTTGTGATTGAAATAGGGGAACAACCATGGCGAAGCTAAGGGAACCAGTCAGTTAATTAGCTTAACAAGAGAGAACTCATGATCCAAACCGAAATTTTAGATTACGGCAGGTTTACTTCCCAAATTTGATCGGACAAACGCATGTGCAGACATGAGCTCACCGCCCAATCAGTTCACGCCAAACCCAAATCCCAAAATATGTTGCGGCCGACCAAAAGAGCAGACACAGTAGGAGGCATCGGAGATGCTCATCTAAGGTCAAGATACGCATCTCAAACTTAAGAGAAAAACAGGAAAGCGACATCCATCCGATAAAGCAAGAGCAAAGATGCATATGTACCAAGAAAGATACAAATTAATGCATGTTCGTGACACCAGATAAGTACATGCGGCTTACGTGACTGAGAAAGATAATTACTATTAGTGAGCAAAGAACCATGTGGACGGTTGAGATGTACCCTGAAAACTCAAGAATCATAAACCCCTGTGCCAATTTAGAAGAACAGCACTCGCCATCCAAAAATGCCGTGGACCTTAGGATATCGATCAAATTCATCCGCACTTATGCTTATACAACCAATAAACAACAGAACGCTGGAAAGCAAAGGGAGAGAACAAATCCAGCTTAACTCGCGACCTCTTGATAAGCAGTTACACAGCAGCCATTGATCAAGTCACTCGAGCTGCTCCAAAATTATCAGTTCTTCTTTGGGCGAAACCGGTTCGGTTCGAAACCGGTTCGGTTGGAACCGAACCGGGAACGGAACTCCGGTTCCTAGAAAAAGGAACCGGGAACCGGAACCGGTCCCCTTGGAACCGGGAACCGAACCGGAACCTCCTCCGGTTCGGTTCCGGTTCCCGGGTAACCCGGGAACCGCGCTCACCCCTAGTACGAGGTAGTAGCATTAAATGCTCTACTGCTTACTTGAACAGATAAATATGCGGTTTATAAATCGAAAAGATTATGGGACCTTTGATGAACTTTTGTCCAAATAAAATTAAAGGCTCTATTTGTTTTGCGAAAAACATTTTTCGAGAAAATATTTTCTTATTTTTCAGCATTTAGATCATTTAAAAAATAGGTTAATGGAAAATATTTTTCT
The DNA here is from genome assembly GCA_014182565.1 of Eucalyptus marginata. Lineage (NCBI taxonomy): Eukaryota > Viridiplantae > Streptophyta > Magnoliopsida > Myrtales > Myrtaceae > Eucalyptus > Eucalyptus marginata. The sequence goes on from CM024590.1 coordinate 31,347,223, forward strand.
AGTCAATAAAAACATATATTTAAATTCTGGAAATTGACTTCCTCTTTAAAAAATCAAAATTCATTATCTAAAACATGACTTGATATCGGCACTTGAATAAGAAATTCTATTATTAGCCATGAAAACCCTAATGCTCGTTCCTGAGCTCTTGGTAACCAACCCAGGTCTAGAGGCTACGGCTAATCCATTGAGGTTTATCCACGTCAAGCCTAGGTCTAAAAAGACTGGGCCTAGCTCCATTAAGATTGAGCTCAAGACATTGATGCCTCTGTAGGGGGTCTCAACACCCATGCACAACTCGCCATGCTCGAAGCCAATCCACAAAAGGTCAGGCCTAAGGCCTTGGTACCCTTGCTCGACTTCACAGCACCTTCGCTTGGGCCCAAAGAGGCTAGGCCTAGGTCTATAAAGGCTAAGCTTGGGACATCGACGGTCGTGTGGTTCTCGGCACCCGTGCACAATATTTGTGAGAGGTAGATCTGTTCGAATGTGAGCTACTAGTCGAGATTCGCGGCCTCGAAGAATTGGGATCCCTTTCATCCCTTGCGGTTGCATATTGTAGGTCGATCAAAAGGATGCCAGACCTATCGAAATCGAGGAAGCTAAGGGAGCTTCGAGTAGGAAAATGTCCAAAGCTAAGAAGCATGGAAGGTTTGGACCGCTTGGAATCTCTAAAGTGTTTGTGGATTCACGATTGCAGGTCGTTGGAGAGTCTGGTGGACACCTCGAATTTGGATTTAGAATGTTGCCTGATTGTCCGTTGCAAGCGGTTGCTCGACCGTCGCAATTATTGTAAACGTGGCCGGAGTTGCTATTGTGAGATGCTTTTCGAGGGGTTATGGAAATCTGACTCAATGGAAGTTCAGCAAGTATTACAGGGACACCCGGATGTTGCGCCAGTAAGGAATTTAGAACATGGCTTGGTTGTTGTGCTTGGGGTAGCCATTTTGTTTGTTTTGTTGTTGTTTTGTTTTTTTGTTCTATGAAAAAGGCTTTCTCCCGGACAAATATTGGTGATGAAGCTAAGGAAGTGAAAAGGCACGCTCATATGATGCCAAGACATTGTCCAATTTTGATAAGCTTTTGAACATAGTACTTAGTTCATTGATTGCTGTCCATGATTTCCATTTTATTCCTCCTTTTGTCTTTGTTATATATGAGTTTCAACTCAAACGACTGTGGTCGAACCCTATTTTTGTCTCGCTTGTTTTGTTCGAAACGAAGAAACTAAACACAGAACATGAAAGTCTCACAACAAGGGATGGGGAAGGGCTAGAGAGAGAGAGAGAGAGAGGAGGGGGATTTGTTTGCGTCGCGTGGTGACTGTCTAATAAGGGGGTGGGGGGGCGCGGTTGTTTGAGGTCAGCAAGGCTGTGGCGGTCGAGTCATAGACGGTCAAGCACATATACTAACCCTCTTTATTCACAATTGTGGCTAATGTTTTATCCCATATGCTCACCAATTCTGTGTAGGAGGGTTGGCTTTAGGGAATTAAGCTTAAAAAGGAGTGCCCAAAAGGAGTGCCCTGAGCCCACATTCTCTTTACATATGACTCCCTATTCTTTCTTGTTACTAATCCTGATTGAACTGCAGATGTTCGAAAAAGATTCTTGACTGTATTACACCGCTCGATCCCTAGAATTATCTTGCAAAAATCCATTATACGATTTAGTCCTAACATGGGTGCAGAGTTCAGAACAGAGGTACGCACAGTCTAGGAAATGAATAGTATTCAGAACCCTGGTAACTTATATGGGTCTACCTATTCTATGTTGAGCTCAAGATCTCAACACTTATGCTTGGATCTCTTTTGCTCAAACCTAGGTCCATCAAGGCTGAGGCTATGGACCCTAGTGGTTATGCCTGAGTTCATCGACGTTGAACTTGGGACCCTAGTTCCCATGCTTACTTGTCGACACACAAGACTAGGTGCTTAGTGCCTAAGCCCGAGTCCATTACGGTGGGCCCTAGGATCACGTTGCTTATGCCCTAGTCTATCAAGGCTAGGCCCAAGACTCCAATGCTAGCGCCCAGGTCCCTAACACTTGGACCCATGTCCATTGAGGCCAAGCTAAGAACTTGAGCAAGGGCACCGGTGTTCAGTGCCTGGACCCATGACCGGTGCCCATGCTCTTGCTTGGGACCCAAGTTCCCATGCCTAAGTCTTGGTCCATCGAGGCTAGACTTGGGATCTCAATATATGTACCCGGTTCTTCGACTGACTCAAATAATATATATAGAAAAATCAAATTAGACTTTCTTTTTCATAAAATGAAAAATATATTTTAATTCTTTTTCAAATTTCGGTTAAATACCGAAATATATTGTAATTTTCCTTTAAAATAATTTTCTGTAAAACATTTTCCACAAAACAAACAGGGTCTCAAATAAAACCTAAGTTCAGGGCAAACGACGGCGTCTTAGGGGCTTAAACCATCGTCTTCTTCAATCGAGATAATTCCCTCTCCCCCTTATCCGAAGCGATGTTTCCGTTTCCTGGGCAGTCCGCGAGTCGCGACCACCTTCAACACCACCGATGGCTTCTCTGCTTCGCCACCCTCAATGCTTTCCCTCGACCTCGCCGTTCTCCGGCGACGCCTTCTCTTCCGCTCCCGCCCACCCATTACGCTCTCCAGCCTTCCTGTCTCTTCCCCTGCCGAAATCCCCATCCTCCTCCCCTCTCTGCCGCTCTCTCAAGTCCAAGTCGAGACGGCCGCCGCCCCTTTTCCGTCTCTCTTGCGCTTCTTCGGCGACTTCGACTCTATCTGTCGAAACGCAGTCGTCTGCAGATGACGACGGTGGCGCCCGAGTAGAAAAAGAAGAGGAGGAAGCGGAGTTCTCGAGGACCAGATTGATTGCCCAGAACGTCCCCTGGACTTGTACTGCCGAGGACGTTCGGTCGTTGTTCGAGAAGCACGGGACGGTCGTGGAAGTCGAGGTTTGTGCTCTGTTGCTTCTCATTGTTTGTCTGGTTGCGTGGATGGATTTCACTTTTTCTTGGAATAAGGAATTCGTCGGGTGATCATGGGTTGTGCATTTCGTTATTTCCGTTTCAGCTTTCGATGCATAACAAGATGAGGAACAGGGGTCTAGCTTTCGTGGAGATGGGTTCAGCTGAGGAGGCTCTCAATGCCCTCAACAGTCTCGAATCGTCCGTAAGCATGTTTCTCTCTCTTGTTCATGTACCTGTTGTAGTGATTGGGTGTTGAATTTTCCTTCTTTAGTAATGGTTTTGTTGCCTGATGTTTTATGGTAGTGTAAGAGTAATCTGAAGTTACTTGACTACTGACCGAGTGGAAGTCGAACCTATATGCAGTGTCAATGTGATTCATTTGTGTATATCTGGCTTTTCAGTTCCTTATTGCCATTGAGTTACACGCTTGAACCCTCATAAGATGAAATCAGATGGTGCGAGATGTGTTTCAAGTGTATCATCATGGAAATGTTTTATCCTGGGCTAAAATGTTAGTTCTTTTATGAATACTTTGCAGGAATTCGAGGGTAGAGTGTTGAAAGTCAACTATGCAAAACTGCGAAAGAAGAAACCGCCCCCTCCTGCGCAACCCAGACCAATTGCAACATTCAACTTGTTCGTAGCTAACCTGTCATATGAGGCTAGAGCGAAAGACCTGAGGGAGTTTTTCGACTCTGGGAGTGGTAAGGTTGCCTCTGCGGAAATTATATTTCATGACAATCCAAGAAGGTCTTCTGGATATGGATTTGTTTCCTTCAAATCCAAGAAAGAGGCTGAGGCAGCCTTGACAACCTTTGAGGGGAAGGTGAGCAGTTGTTGATACACACTTAATTCATCAGCTGCTGATCTGTACTTGGAGTGTAAGCATCGTGTTGTAACATGTATTTTGGCCTAATTGCTTCAGGATTTCATGGGGAGACCGTTAAGAGTGGCACGAAGTAAGCAATTTCTGAAGCTACAAAATAAAGAAAGCTTGCAGTCCAATGATGCATCAGAAGAGTTGATACCTGATGCTGAGCAGGTGGATGAAGCTGAGTAGAATCAAAATTGGAAACACAGAGACACTTCCTGTTTTTGGTTATAGTCAGTGAGATCTCTTAAACACAGGCACTCAGTTTTCATTTATCAAGCTGTCTTTTTTTCAGTGGTATCTGTAACTTTGTAATGTGCGCTTTTGTCATAACATTGGAAACTATTGCCCAAGCTGAATGAAGCAGTTATAGCGGATGGTGTAATCCTTCATCTGTATCACCATTGAGGGAGAGCATGTATATACATATGTAACTTTGCATTTCATACAACTAACACCTCAGTAAAAGATGAATGCGTATGGAGAGTGTGCTTTTTCTGGCCAATTAGTCATTGTCTGTACAGATTTCTTTGCTTGAACCGCACCCAGAGCTTATTACCTCTGTTTAGGATCTGCATGGTTTATGTACTAGATATGGAGTAAGTATTCAGTGATTGATTCTTTCCCCATTTATGAGCTTTGTGTGAAAGGGAATGTTAGAAGTGAACAGGGAAGTTACATTTAAGTCATGAATATCCTGATCAAGGAGCTTTGGTTACTTTTCTCCTCATGGGTGATTGTACCTCTTGCTTCCTTCAATTGTATAGTCTTGCGTTCTCTCTTGCTTTTCCTTGTGGTATCTTCTCTGCATATTTGGGTTGCTTCTTTGTAGTTCCAAAGTAGCAATGGGCTGTCCGGCTGTTCCTTGCATGTAGCAGTTCATTTTTTTCTCTATGTTTATCATGGTTAGAACAGAAGTAATTTTTATTCATAGTTCCTATTTGAGGTTTTGGGCAAGAAGTGTAAGTCTATCTGAAAATTTTGACCAATGTGTTGAAGAGCATAATTTAATTTGTAGCTAATTATGTTTCTCATATGTTGCTCAATGCTATTATTTTGTATTTTCAAATTTGCGAATGAATGTTTTTCATTATCGATCGAATTAGCTTTAATTAATTTCCTTATTCTTCTATAGTTATGCTTCCTTCCTTTCCATTTGGAACTATCAATTGGAAGTTGTTTGCTAGTGTCTGTGAGTTTGTATAATGTTGGATGGGAATGCTAATGAGATAACCATCTGATTACTTTTCACTATTAGCAGAACTTGGTATCACATAACATGTGATATAGGTAGCTTGTGTTTTCTTTTCAATCCATGCTCTTTCTTAGGTGATCTTAAACAAGAAACTTATGCTTCCATAGAGGTGAACTTCTCTTTTGCCTCTCCTACCTTGGTTTTGTATTATTGGATTTGATAGCTTAATTTCTGTCCGTTAGCCTATCTTAGCGAATTGATCCAACTGAACTGATCAATGCATTGATCTCCATCTTGATGTTCCACAGGAATTAATTATTGCTTAACCGGCGATTTGCTCCTTGGAAGACTATGTTTCACTAGAATAAGTTATTTGGCATAGGTAACAATTGAGAAAATCTATATCAAACTCTAATTAATTTCTTTTGGAGTCTATTTTTGATTTCCCCATTTTTTGGCTTCCCCACCTCCATGCTGCATTAGGGTGCGTGGATGTAATGAATCATGCTCTGCTTGTAAGGTCTTCTTTCTTCCCCTTTTCCCTTTTTTATGAGTCCTATATGGTCATCCCAAGTATTTTAAGTTTCTGTGACTAATTTGGACTTCCCATCCAATTATATGGCACTTATGTTGATACCTTTCTTCATACAAACACGCTTCAGGGTAAGGTGATCTTGGAGATCTATCGAGTTCATTCCAATAGGACAGTTTACTACTCCAGCTCAACTCCTTTTGAATTGTGCGAGGGCTTGGTACTTATATTGAGCTCGATTGAGCTTTTCTTCCATTTCTAAAGCTAGACCATGAATTGATGAAAAGTTTTATGAACTTAAGCACACTGGTCGACCTGATTCATTATCAGATGTCTAGTAGAGCAACAAGCTTTACTGCGCAAATTTGATCTCAATTCGATTTAAATTTGAGCTTGAGCGAGTTCAAACTCTCAAAGGTGAATTTTTGTTCGAGTTTGAGCTGAATAAGATTTTCTTTTTCATTTTGGTATTTAAAAATGTTCAATTACAATTAGAATATGGGAAAAAATTTCTGCCAGCTATGCTCTCAAGCTACTTGGAGTCTAACATATTTGTTCTTTTGGTGACTCTGTCTAGTATATTTAACTTTGAGCTCAATAAGTGCTCAAGCTACTCAAATTCAACTCGAAGTTGAAAAGAATCGAGCTGACTTTGAATAGTCTGTGAGTTGAGCTCAAGGAACTCATGAGAAGCTCAGACTTATTTGCAACCCTAATTTAACCTACGGTGGCTTCACGCTTTGTTCTCTCTGATAGTTCCGTGGCATTTAGTAGCATATTCCTCCCTGTTGTTGGAATGCTCATCTAGTCTGAGGAGCTCAAAGAGCTATGAATAGGGGACATTGATTTTGATTGGCTCTCATATCATATTATACGCAAATAGAGAGAGTTGCTGTATCATTTGAACCACCTGCTTAATCTTGTCGGAATGCTTAGCTTAGCTGTCTCTTGGGTTAATATACTGGTCAACGAGTGATTTTCAGCTTTCAGCTTTTTACAGTATACCATGGCATCAAGAAAATATTGCAGAATCAAGAAAATATTGCAGGATTCAGGAATATTATTCTTGAACGCATTACCAGTTGAATCTGGTACAGTCTGTGTATGGTTAATGTCAATGGGAAAGATCTAACCGATGGGTTACCCCAAGATGAAGGGTTCAGCTTTATGGTTTGTCATGTGCTTTTCCACTGTTTGTTCTGACTAAGCCAGGATTATGTTGATATACTGCTAAATTTTAAATGCTTCTTTTCTCTTTTCCTGAACTTAATCTAATGCCTTTAACCAGCTCTTGGTTAGATGCACGCCGTAAAAGGATCCAATACGTGCTTGCATTTGAGTAAGACTCGTCATATCAAGGGCACCGCGAGAGGCCAGCCATATTCAAATGCTCGTTTCTATGGGGTTCACATAAGGCAGGCGCACAAAATTTATCCTCTCGTGAAATGGGTAGTCTTTTTCATATTTCTCACGTTCAAATTCGGTCTGGTAAACCACTGGGGTTTACCCCAGTGGCCACCCTTCCAACATGGAAGGGGGAGGTGGGGGGTTCGAATCCCCACCTTCTCAGGGGGTTGGGGTGAGGACGAATTAATTTCAGGTGTGGGTTTCGACTCCCACGCCCTGCAATAAAGTAGGGCAAAAGTCTGAGAGCGAGAATTAAAATAGGAGTAAAGTAGGACAAACCAAAAAAAAAAAAAAATTCAGTCTGGTATGGGAGAGTTGAATAACTCGCACTGGCGTTCGGAATTTGCAAATTACTTTTGCCCTCCTGAACCAAACCCTTCAAAATTCAAATACTAACTGACGTGAATTGTTCTCTTGTTGCTCAGAGAAATGCGTGATTTCATACAGGGCTAGCATAAACAAACGAAGGGGCCAACAACTTGTGATCTGATCGATGGTGATAGACTCCCATGTTAACGAACGATGATTGTTTCGTCTGGTCAGACGAAAAAAGAAATGATTCATGAGGCTCAGGCTCTGTGGCAGGCCAACGACCATTTCAAGGTTGCTCAGTCATTGCTCAGGACATTATAATAGGCGCAGGTCCATGGTCCATGGTCAGACATGTTGAGCGCATCCATGCACGATATGCCGTCCCTATGTTTAGCCACCGCAAAGAACATTAATAACAACAATTCGTCTCGTGACTGGTGAAGGAACTACCCAGCTTTCGTCTCTTCGAATGTGAATTGCGATTGCGTGTTGTTACTTGTTACCCCCTTCTTCCTTCACGTCCTTCTAGATTAAACTCTCCTTGGTTCTTGGTACGCAAGTTCCGTATACAATAAGAATCTCCCCCAACGAAAAGACATTCATGAAAAGGTACAAGCAGCAAAGTTTCTCTCTCCCCCGCTTTAAAAAAATCAAAATGTAGAAGCGTCACCGCTCATCATTCCATAGACCCTTTCTAGAAAGCAAATGGGTGGTGTATGTATACACGTCTTTGAGACAGATTCCCACGTAAAAGAGTGAGCGAGCAGTTGGCCAAATCAACCGGACCCTTCACACAATTATGCGACCCACCAAACCCCAAGTCATCACCTACCCCGGGCTCCTCCTCCATCCCTCGCCCGATCCGATCGAAAGTGATCATCACCATTCATCAGTGTGTTCTCACTTTCTCACAGCTTGGCCATGTGGGCGTTACCCGTTTTGTCCCGTAATTCCGCGTCTCGGTTCGATCCCTGCACCGCCACATTGCAGGTAAAACTCGATGTCCGTGACGACCCCTTTTTATCTCCTTTTAGGTGGACGGTTGCGATCGTGGTTTGGTGGAAAAAGTGGGATCAAATCATGCTACATGAATCTGCTGTTGACATGTGGTAGTAATGTCTTCCCCATTTGTCTGAACTCTGATGTCAAGATCGTGTAATTCTATGCTTCAAACTGAAGCGATGAGATCCTGCGCGTCTCCCATTTATCATGCCTCTCCAGAAGGATTGATCCGCTTGTCGCCACTTACCTACTTTGGTTTTGATTTTCAGTTTCCAACTTATTGGAGCGTAGCGCGTAATTCCCCAAGCAATTGATGACAATTTAAGCAACTTCCTGAACTTTGAAACCATGCGAGTACTGCAAGCGTGTCATTACCGTAGCTCACTAATCGAAGATATAAGCCGAGAAAATCTCGGTTAAATCACTTGATCTATTCTTAAGGAAGGCTGTTTCCCTGACATTTTAAGATGTAGGATATGTTGAAGAGTACTGTAGTTATTAGGATTTATCGAAGGTGTTTACGTCCAAAAATGAGGAATTCGTGTCTAATTTTGAGATTGGTAGTTCTCTTTTAATGGGCATTGATATATCTGGGACATAATTAGCATCGATTTCATTAACCTTGATCAGTAATAGTGCCAATGACATCGCATCCCTCTTATGGGAGGAGTCCCGTTCTCAAGGCCTCAACAGCTCACCAGTTTAATCAATCCAACATTCCCAAAAATAATAGTGTAAATTCAAACAAAGAAAAGCTCAGCAATTCATTTACCTTGAATGTTACTTTGAGGCTTTGAGTAGAATTTAAGTACTCGTACAACATGACGACTAGGTTGTAATTGGTGAGCTTTACTAGTGTCAAATTGCTCTCATGGCAATGACGAATGGGTTGGTTCTTATGCGTCAAGAAAATTAGTGATAGGATTAACTTTAAAGCTTTGTGATCATTCTCTGGACTATGATGGTTATCGGTAAATCTTTTAGCCAATCGAAATGGACCGAACATCATCATACAATCGGACAAAAGAGGCTAAAAACAGAGATGAGACCTATCTGTATTTTGGGCCTAGGGGCATTAGGTGGGAAATTATTGAGTTCCTTTCGAAAACTGCGCCATCATGATGTGATTAAGTAGACCAAACATTACCAACTCCGGACCCAATTCCTTCGTACCATCTTGTTTTATATAAGATCAAAAACCCGGACGGCATTCCATCGAAACTCAGCAATTACTCTCTCCCTCTCTCAAAAGACAAAAACATAAGATGGCAGGAGCTGGTCTTTTGATGCTTGGTGCGACTGTGCTGCTGCAGCTGGTGTTACCAAGTTTGGCGACGGTTTACACGGTGGGTGACTCGTCGGGTTGGGTGATGGGGACGGACTACACCACTTGGACGAGCGGCAAGACCTTCTTGGTCGGCGACAGCCTCGGTTAGTGCTCTAGGATTCCTAGGACGTGGTGATTTTTTTGCTTTCTTGTTGCTAATTCTCTAGCCTCAAATTCATGCGACAGTGTTCAACTACGGAGGAGGCCACACCGTGGACGAGGTGAGCAAGAGCGACTACGACTCGTGCACCGCCGGGAACGCCATCAGCACCGACAGCAGCGGTGCCACCACCATTCCCCTCAAGACCGCCGCAACCCACTACTTCATCTGCGGGGCAGCCGGCCACTGCAGCAGCGGCATGAAGCTCGCCGTCAGCGTGAAAGCCGGGTCGTCACCAACCACCACTCCTCCGACCTCCGGGGGCTCCCCTACCACCACCACCACCCCCATCGCCGCCTTCAACCACCACCACGACCCCCACCACGACCCCCACCACGAGCACTTCCGTCACGCCGAAGTCCAGCTCCGAAAATATTGTGTCGCCAGTCGTGGCATTGGTGATGGCTAGTCTGGCCTGTTTGTATGAGCTGGCTTTTCTTTCGTGATTTGCCAGGATAGGGGCAGTGCACATGGTCATCTCATTACAGTATTTGTGGTCCCATTGCTTTGAATTTCGATTTGATTTTTGTTGACTTTGCTTTACTGTAATTCCAATCATCGTTTAGTAGTTGGTCGTTCGAGATGAGAACATAAGGCTTGGGAGTATTGTAAATTATTCGGTTGGTATCAGAAACGACATGAGTCTCATTATAGCTTAATTTTAAATTATTTTGCGAATTCGGCCCGACCTTTAGTCCAATCATAATCGCCCACCAAGCCAAATCACAACAGAAAAATACACCCTAAAATCGAACAACAAACAACCCTTGACCAGCGTTACAAATCTTGTCTATAGTGTCGAATTACACATTACATGTGAAGTTGTCCTGGGTACATAGGCAATTTCAGTAGTACAAAAGTCAGAGCTGGCTCAAAAACAAGTGCATGGTGACAACGCTGACAAGCAAGAAAGTGCATGTTTTTAGTATGCACAAGGGAAGCAAGACGACAGCTCGTGACATTCAAAATTAAATTCTTCTAACATCATCAAAACAATTACATTTGATGGGTCTCCACTATTTCTCGGTAGGAGCAATTGTGGCAATGTTAATACTGATTTGGATAGTATACAGATCAAGATGGAGTTGCGATGACAAATTCTAGAGGCAATGGGTGATAAGCACCATAATCAACACATGTGGGGCTCGTAACGAGGTCTACTTTGCAAAGCCAACGATTATTATAATTGCTAAGTTTGACCAATATTGATATTAACACTAGTTTTGCTTTATGCTTTATTTATAATAGAGGACTCTGTCCAAAAAGCTTTGTCCAGTAGCTAAAGGTGCAGCTGGAATTATTATTCTGATGAGGCTCGCACCTATCACAAAGTTTTAGCGTGATATGAACTTGGGAGATGTCTCTAATGATTGAGGAGTCCATGAAAGGTTGTGCGAGAATAGTAGCAACAAGTTTAGCTTCCAGAGAAGTGATTGCCGCTTGGATCAAACTCAAGCTAAATTTGAGATTTATTATGTTAGAACGTGTCTCCAGTTTGCGCCAATTGGATGGAACGCGAGATGAAATCAAGTTGTGTGGAGGCCTCGCACGTGAAAGTACGAGATTATCATGTCCATTTTGGATTCTTCACGTGTAAGTTCGGTTTTATGTGCTGAATTCGTGGGTTCAATGTGCCTTGTGTGCACGTGCAGCAGCAACGCATAAATCGCACCCAGCTGGAGAATTTCTTTGGAGATTCAAAGTGCGTTAAAGCCAATTAATTCCTGTGCTAAGATTTTGCATATTTCTTCGTAAAATTGACTTTTTATTTTCCTAGATATTATAATGAGTAATGACTAAGTTACTATTGTTATTTGGAGTTAGGAAACATCAAGAGTATTTGAGAGATTCGAGTGGGATTCATAATTTAATCGTATCGCTTGATCTATAGTAAAATCCCGTGCCGCTCTCTTGATGAATGTTAGTCTAACAAACCAAATCACGTCAATATAAAATATTGTTTATATTGATACCCTGTTCATTGTGGTGTTCAATCACTTATTTTGGAAACATTAACCCTAACTTAAGAAAAGCCATATCTCTTGATTTTGATGTAACTCGATTCATTTTTATAAACATTTCGTCTATAAATTGACGTGACAATGCCAATTTAGCCAAGCTCCTAGCACTTAATTTGAAATGTCTCACAAGGCACGGTGCAATTGCAATACTGTTTCCTTGAGGACACTTCTGTAACATTGGGCCCTGGACCTTGGAACATGGGATTAAGGCCTTCACGTAGCATACGATGGGCCTAGCCTAGGCATGCGAATGATATTGAAGACGAACAAGGTGGTCTTGCCAGGTTCACATCTCTTTACAGATGGTCGGACGTGACTGCAATGAATTTAGATTGCGATTTTCGAGGTTAAGACCGAAATTCGTCGGAGAATTCGAGGCTGAACCATACATAATTTGGGATTTAGATGTTAGCGGATGCCAAGCTATAGAGTTTTTCCCGAGGTTATGGAACCATCTTACTGACTTCCCTTACCTTCATTGGTCTATCGATCACAAACTATTCAACTTAAAGACTTGATATGGATATAAGTATGAACGGATGCGGACGGCTCTCGGTCCTTTAAATTTTCAAGAGCCGCCAGGGGCCCACAGGACACCAAATGCCATGCGATCAACGGTACTCTTCCAGCCACCAGAAATTGATTTCAAATTAAAAGTGAATTTGGAAATTTGGTGGAAAGTAGAGTTTGTGGGGTAGTTAATTTCTTTTTTAGCATTTCATCCAAATTTGCAATTTCATTTCGTTTCTGACATGGGACCCGAGAATTATCCAAGTTTGTAATTTTATTAGCTTTATTTGAATATTTAAAGTGATTCCATTTCTTTTTTCAATAATTACTCGATTAGGTTTTAGATACTTTCCCTATGATTCAGTAGAAATACTTCTACATCTTTTTAGGAGTTATTCGATTAGGTATTTGGCTTAGGGCTATTATACTATTTATTGATTATCTTTTCATTGTTAGTCGAATCGGACCATTAATTTTGATAGTAATACTAACGAGAGTAATGGCACTTGCAGGCGTGTTGCACGTCCACGTGTCTTGCAAATTGATTGATCCCTCTTTGTTGATCGTTTCTATCGTGTCGTGTGAAACATTCTTCTTGCTTCAATTATCAAAGTTTTTATCTATTTGATTATCTCTAGGTACAAACATACCCTACAAGTCTCATGAATGGTTCAAGTCCATGCATCTGACTCATATAAATGACCTTGATTTAAAGCGGCTTTCACATAGTTGACCGAATCTATTCAGACGACATTCACTTTGTTGAACTAAAAATTTCCCGACATCTCCCAATCAGCTATGCTAATCATAGGGTCCCATCTGCTTTTTAATCTTTGCATAGTATGTTCGAGCGAGTAAATTTTAAATAACATTTTGGAAATTTGATTAATCGAACCGATAAAAATGCCATAACTTCGTCTGTGAGCCAGTCCAAGGATGCCAGAAATAAATGTGTCAGCAGTGAATTATTCCTTTTTGGAGGCATTATTTTAGAAGCCTTGGGCCGTGGACGAGTCCTCTTCTCTTTTGTCGAGTCAAAAAGCGATTTGCTGGCCCACTGCCACTTTTTTCAGCCCTTTCTAGAGACGACCACCGGACCACGTGGATCACACTCATGAGGAATCTAGAATCAGATTCCTCAATTCACTCAAAAACAAATTGTAAGAAAAAAAAAGAATATGCCCTTCACTCCATTATGATATGATGGATGGTTTGCAATGACTAGGAAATTTCCTCGACTATCATTTTCCCCTTGAGAACGAGTGCTGCCGCACTTTTTCAATGGCGCAATTAATAACAAGGGGACCACAACATACACGTCTGGACTCTCGAAAATTATTTCGAGAGAGAGCAAGTACGTAATGATTCAAACTCGAATTAAAATAAAAGGCGTGCGAATTTAAATCAAATGATGAATCCATTCCGTCCTTAACAATTCGAGCTTTGGCAGGGTGCGAAACCGGATTTGGGACCCTCTGAAGACTTGACCGTGAGAGGGCGGCTCGCCCCACCTGCCCGAGCCCACAATGCCTAAAGCACGATCGAGCAGGTACGAGAGAGAATCCTTCTTATTTTACGAAGAAAGCACGCGCTTTTAATTACGAGCTAAGTTTGAACGAGGACTTTTAGGCTCAACGCACGACCTGCCTATGCCCCAAACGATCAGGTTTAACGTATAGGACAATGTGAAATTTGTCTAACAGCCTAATAAGCTTATGATGAATTATAAGACTACCCTAACTGTTACGCAATAATTCCTACTTAAATAGGGGGCGCACTCAAGCCAAAATTATCAGATACATTGTTAAAACTCAATTTTCTTCTCGAGCTCAACTAAATAGGATTATCTAAACTCTCAAACTCGACTCGACTTGGACTTCCGCACTACTAACGTATCTGAGCTAAATCTCCTATAGACGTGAGGATACTATTGGAAGTGGAGAGGTAACTATGTCTACTTACTTTTATAATGGTCAAGTATTCTCCCAAAATGATAAAAAGCTTGATCAGCTCAAGGTCGTCTCCACATGATAGCCGAACGACTTGAGCTCGATTCGAAATTAGGCAAGCTTGTACTCCGAATGCAAAAATCTTTTAAGGTCCCGTTTGATTCAGCATTCCCAAGAAATTTTGAACCTCCAAAGCCTCTTGAGAAAAATATTAAGCATTTGGTTCAAATTTTTTAGACTCCATTTGTCAAATGCTAGCATTTGGAATGCTAATATAGGGTTTAATGATTTTTTTTCTTTCCAATATTGCCCTCATTGATAATTATGTCTTCCTCTTTTGCTCTCAAAAAACACTGTTCATTGTCTTCTTCCTTGGATTTGGACTTGTTGCTCCACCGCAAAGCTCAGTTAGTGGGCGGCACTAAGCCATGAGTGACCATATCTGGTCGCCAGGGAAGCCTCGCCTGAGGCTTTGTGACCTCAAGCGAGGTAACCTGAGGTCAAGTGACCTCGGGCGTCGCCTAGGTCGCTCGATCTTGGGTGTTGCTTGGGTCGCGCAACCTAAGGCATTGCCGAGGTTGAGGACCTCAGGCGAGCTACCCCCCTGTCGCCGCCACCGGCCGTCGCCACCAGCCACCTCCCCACCACCACCGACGCCACTGTCAAAGCCACCTCTCCCACAATTTTCCCTTCTACACACAGTTGCATCTCCTCTCTCTCTTTTTTCCCCCTTTTTCTTTTCACCTTAAAGTTGCTTTGCAAAATATGCACAAAAAAAAATGAATATCCAAACACTCTTGCCTTTGCCCATTCATTTAAAGATATTTGAAAAAATGCAAAGTCATTTTCCTAAAGTCAAACTAAACGGATCCTAAGTCCGAAATTAAATAATCACCAAATAGCAAAAGACCTGAACTAAACACGAGTCTCCGCCACGTCAACAGATTCCTCCTTTCAACCTTAATCTCTCCTTTTCGACCAGTAAATAAAAAAACGGTAAATGTGTCTCTCTGTCTCCCGTACGTCACGATCACATGGGCCGCGTGGCAGACTCCCATGTGCTGCCCCCCCTTCCCCCACTTTCCTTACAGTAGTTGGTAATCACGTGGCCCCCACCCTTTTCCCCACCATCACTTTAACAAAAAGACCCCAAAAGCAAAACCTATAAATAATTGAAAAATTAGCTGGCCCCCAACAAAAGAAGCAGAATCCCCCTGAATAAATCCCCCCCGAAACGGCGTCGCAGCACGTCCCCTTCCCCCACGTCCCCCTCCACCGCCCCTCCGAAAGGAAGACTCCCCACAGCTGTCCTCAACATCCAGCGAAAAAGACGAAAACGCCCCTCGATCGCGCACCGATTTTCCGCACTCGCTTCTCAAGTCCCACCAAGTTACCAACTACACCAACTACGCTCCGCTCCTCCTCGATCAGGAAGCTTCCAGCGTCGAACTCGCTCTCTAATCAATCGCAGAGCTTCCCAACAGGGAAGAAGGAAAGATGAAGATTTTACCGTAGAAACGCATCAAATCATCGACGACCGAACTCATCCATCACGGATATAACCGCCACATACAAGATTTGCATAAGTAAAGATCATCATCATCATCATCACCATCATCATGTGACCGAGGGAAACAAGCAAAAAAATCAATCCGAGGTGATCATAATAACAATCATAGAAACAGTAAAAACCAATCAAATCCCCCAAGTCTACTGCTGATGAAATCGTCGGCCTCCACCACCATAAAGTAAAGCAAAAACAGGCAATAAATGAGGAACAAATTACTAAAAAGAAAAGGCTACAAAATCAATAAGGACTAAGTCGAGCCTAAAGCACCTACTTATCTCCAAATCGGAGCCGATCTCCCAAATCTTCATCTACATCAACAGCGCGCCCGCCACCACCGCGGCGGCCATGGATCCGGCGATCGCGACTCTGTCCAGAGGCCGGGCCGTTGTTGCCGGGCGTGCTCGGCGTGGAGGCACCAGGGGCACCAGGGGCAGGCGCGGTGGTAGGCGCTCGGGCCCTGGGGCCGGAGGAGACGGCGGGGACTCGCTGGAGGACAGGGACGGAGACGGGGCCTTCGGGGTCGAGGGCGCGGGGGCCGAGGCCGGCGAGTGGGAGGGCGTGGGGGCCGGCGTGGGGACGGCGGGGTCGCCACCGGGGACGGGGCCGGGGCGGGCGTCAGCGGGGACTTGGTCGGGGCGGCGGCGGGGGACTTCGACAGGGAAGGCGTCGGGGCCTGAGCGAGGGCGGAGGCGGCCAGAGGGCGAAGAGCAAGAGGCACGCGAAGCTCGAGCTCGCCATCGCTCGCAGTAGTTCTGTCGCTCGCCGAGTCGTGTTGCAGCTGCGCGTAGAGAGAAAGTAGAGAGCGAGAGATGATCGGGGCAAAGTAGGGTAGAGCAGCAACTGAACTGGAGTTCAAAAATATATAGAGAGAGAGAGAGGGAGAGAGAGAGAAAGAGAGTACGGATTTTGGTAGTCAGTTCTAGAGAGAGACCGGAAGCTGAGGGGAAGTCCGTCCACCCGACCCTTTGCCCTTTCTGTGTATTTTCATTCCGGTCCCTCCATTATCTTCTTTTTCTTCGTAACCCGCGCGGTTTGGAAATTTCATTTCAATTTAGGACACCCGGCTTCGGATCTCCTGAAATACCCGGCTAATCTAGTCTCGGTCGCAACAGCCAAATATGCAGTAAGTCAAACACAGTGAAAGTTGGACTCATAGCGTGACTTCAGCATGGGTTGAGATCAAGTCAAATCACCTTATCGATGGTCCTCGAATGACGTCAGAAGTTTCGGATGAACCTTAAAGGAGGCACGGGCAGAATAAGACGTAAGTAGAGGGACCGAGCGTGGGAAATTTCGGGAAGACGTTGCGGGCTTGACCACGTGGTGGCAGATGGGCTAATTATCGGGCGACAACTCGATGGGAAATTCAAGGAGGGTTTGGGGTTTTGCTTTTCAGCCCACCGCGATGGAGTTGGTGCCGCGTGGAATGGACGGTGAGCGGCGGTCCTCGAACCTAATTCCACCCACGCGGGAGGCGCGAATGCTGGGAGGGGCGGCGTTGCGTGCCCGAAAGGCTTGAGACAGCGGCACCGTCCCGAATGAAGCAGAGGGGACATCTGTCTGTCTGGAACCCAGTTTTCCAGCCATGACGCCTTGCCTTGTCCGCCGGAGATGGCCCTGCCTCGACTGTCCGCATCATGGGGGCGACGCTGGCGTGACGAAAGTCAGAATGGGTTTCCGACGTCGTGGAGTGTGATGCTACAAGTGGTAAAGGGTGTGAAAACGTTCTCGGCGTCCGTTTGTGCATTTGGTCGAACACTCGGTGTGCTGGGTTGGTGGACGGCGCATGATACGTTATAGTTCTTAGCTTGTTTGACAGTCGCTTTGATCAGTGCTCAACTCCTCGTCCATTGTCATGCTCGAGAAGCCTTGTTGCCGATCACGTTGTGCACGTTGCATGCAGGTTGGTGTTGCGCTACAATTTCATCGTTCGCATCGCGTTGGTCCAGCTGATTTTACATAACTTGATTCCGTCCCTTCATGGAATGAAAAAGATCAAACTATAACGGGTAAATTGCGTGCTTTCATAGTTGTCATTGGCACCAATATTAGCACCACTATAGACATATCGAAAGTCCAATAACAAAAATAAATAAATGGAGAAAAACCATACATATAGAGAGAATATACGAATTCGATCATCAAGTGATTTATGATATTTCATCATTTCACTCATTATTCATATGATCAGTTTTTTTATAATTTTTTTTAACCCCCGTGCTGTCCAATATCTGTAGAGTTATTTTTATTAACCTGTCCAAGTACGCTCTGCTCTTAACAAGCCACATTGATTTTATGTTGCCAATAATGTGACAGTACAACATCATCTCGGCTCGAAATTTAATTCAAAAGCACATGGAAGCAGTTGGAACCCGAAGCCCTAGAAAGAGGGAAACACCCTGTCAGGCATCAACCCAATACTTTACGAAAATAGTCGTTATAAAAAGTCAAAACCAGTCTCTTAGATAATATTATCATCAAATTAAATTAGTAATACAAATTTGAAAAACACTATCTTCCTAGCTCTAGCACAATCCAACAAATAATACGAGATCCAAAGGGTTTTCAAATATCCGACCGATCTCACTTATAATTTTCTTTTCTTTTTTCAGCGTGCAGCGGATGATCACTTTCATTTTCGCCCTACTGCTCCCGCGCCAAATATTTTATCCATAAACACGGTGGAGTAATGTCTATGGTTACAGAGTCCGAGGCCTAGATTGTACGACAGAAACGCGTCTTTGTCCGGGTACCGTTGCGATCGGCACGTTAGAGGTCTAAACTATTCCAATTTTAATCTTCTAGACTTATAGAGTAAGTGTGGGGTTGTTGTAATTTTAGTGATTAAAGAAAGTGGACTATCGTGGTGATCATAAAGAAAATGGGGGTGTGTCCAAATGGCTTTATTTCTATTGCTTTGCTCATGTGCTGTGACATGTGGAGCACTTCGGACTCTGAAAGCGATTGCTCCACTTTAGTATTTTAATAATTACGTGAACTTTCCACGGTTTTGTTGAAAATCGTACCGCCCCAACAAGACGTTGAGATGAGGAAATTATTATTTTTTAATAAAAGGGAAAAAAAAAAAGCAAAAAGCAAATGCTTTTGAGGTCAATTTCTTCGGTCCTTGTCTTGAAGTTGCCAATTTTGAAATCCAAATTTGTTATGACCAAAAAAATCCAAATCTGAAGAATAGCGACGGCGTATGTTGGGGGTGTTAGGTGAGTCCAAAAGCTATTGAGTGGAACTCAAAAGGATGCTCTGGGAAAATGCATGGTGCTTTACAGGAGCATTGCTAGGGTAAGGGAGGATAATGAAATTAAGCATAAGAACCTTCGCATGAGAACAGAATGTTTTGTCGAACTGAGCCAATCAAAATCGTGAGGGTGCTTTCAAGAAACAAATATATGCATGTATATTAGCAAGAGTGAATATGAAACTAGAGGGGTGGAAGGAAAAGAAGGTTGCTAGATTTCTAATGGAAAAATAGTGAATCGGGTCCATTCGCCATGGGAAAAGATGAAATGTGTTAAAAATCAGAAAAAAAAAAAAAAAAAAAAAAGGAGGAATGGGCTTCAAGGACTTGATATCCTTCAATAAAGTTATGCTCGCAAATAAGCATGGAAATTAGCACGTAACTAAGAGTCGTTCGTTTCGCGGAAAATAATTCCAGGAAACGTTTTCCCGGTTTTACGGCGTTCGTTTTGGAAAATGAATTCGTTGAGAAAAATGTTTTAAATCGAAAAAAATTAAAGTAGGGGGAAAATATTTTCGCTTTTAAAAAATGGAAAAGCGTTTTCTTTAGCGATCTCTCTTATACGCATGGCGTCTACAATCCATGACTTTCTTCTCCCCTTTCTTTTTTCTTCTTTTCTTTTTCATTCGAATTATTTTAATTTTCTTTTTCTTTTTTAATTTGAATTATTTTTAATTTTTTTTTTTTGGTTTCCCATCTTCTTCTTTCTTGGCTAGTCGTCAAACCCAGTAAACTTATTTCGTCGATCTCAAACTTACGCTCGTCGATGCGGCGAGCCTCGGGTTGACGCTCGTGCTCGCCAATCAGGAGCGGAAAATATTTTCATAGAACAGGAAAATATTTTTCCAAAACATTTCGAGGTTTTAGCGTACGAGGAAAATATTGTTATTTTCGGGAAAATGACTTAGGAAAATATTTTCCGAAAATGGCTCATTTTCCACGAAATGAACGGACCCTAAGAATCTTATAGAGCCAAGTTTTAAAAGGAATTTATTTTCCTGATGGATCCTTTTGGCAAGATGACAGGGGGTCTCGCTCCTCTTAAAGGGTTGAGCATTTTGATAGGCGGAGAGGTGATATCGAAATCAATTATGTGGTCAGTTGAAAATCAGAAATTATCAGAATTCGTGAAGATAGATGACTCAAGGGAGGTACTACCAGAGGGCCAGCTTAACTTAAGCGATCCAATTATAGTAGCCTGCTGATTTGATGTGAGGAGGATAAGTGGGATGGATAAATTGCTCAGAGCTCTTTTTGACGAACAAATAGTAGGTGAAATACTAACTGTGCCTCTGAGGACTCGTTTTACACAAGATAAATTGGTTAGGTGTGTCCGAAAGCTATTAGGTGGAACCCAAAGGATGGTCTGGGGAAAATGCATGGTGCTTTGCAAAAGCCTCTACCAAGATAAGGGAGGATCATGAAATTAAGCACAAGAACCTTTGCGCGAGCACAGAACGTTATGTCGTACTCGCGTTACAGTTACGAAATTCTGCTAGATGGAACCTCTGTCAATAACATGCGAGATAGAAATTATATAATTCAGGGTACCTATATATATATATATATATATATATATATCATCGTTTTTCTCTTATAAGTATGTTGAAAGGATTCAGGGTTGTCATGATAAAATCGTAAAACGATGCTATCATGATTTTACCTCGATTGTGTTATCTATAAATGAGAATTACTTACATGCTATAATGGGACTAATAAAGAATAAGATTTCATACAAATGTCATATCTAATAGTTGAACTTTATTATTAATTCATGTTATCTAATGAGAAATCACAAGAATATTACATTTGTTTTCACAAAGATAAAAGATAGGATCGTATTTTGAAACGTATGAATGATTCCGACATGTTATATCATTAATTG
>CM024590.1:31368272-31463595 GCA_014182565.1 Eucalyptus marginata
AAAAATAGAACCATTAACCAAACCGGTAAGGGCCAACCCTATTTCTAATTCTCTCCTGTCTCCTCTCGTCTTGAAGGTGCGACGGCGACGACAACGACGACTGTGACTGCGACGGCGACAGGGATGGCGATGGTGACGGTGACAAGGACGGCGACCGATTGAGGGACCGGTTGTTCCGCCACGCCCTTTTCTCTTCTTCTTCTCCTTCTTCGTCGGCAGCAACGACTCGTGGAGCTGTGTGCTGTGCTGGGTCAAGCAACGGCGCTTTGGAGACTGACCCTTTTGTCCTCACGACGCCGCTCTACTACGTCAATGCCCCTCCTCACATGGGCAGCGCCTACACCACCATTGCTGCTGATGCCATCGCTCGCTTTCAGGTTTGTCTTCAGACATTGTTCGTCTTTCATTGCCGACGTTCCTTTTTGTTTTTTCGTTGTTTTTTGGTTGACTGTGAGTTATGGGCGTCGGTAAAGGCAAATCCCATGTTTCTTGATCCCCTTTTTGGTGTTATCAAGAGTAGAGATCAGTGCCAATAGTCGGTTGTTTCTTTTATCAGAGTAGATACGAATAAAGAGTATCGGTTTATTGCGGTTGAACTTTTGCCTTGATGCAAATGAATGAGTCTGCCTGTAGCTGGTGGGGATGAGTTTTGTTCCTCAGACAAAGCTATTGCTTCGTAATTCGTTCTTTAGCATTGGTTGTTCGTGGTAAACTAATGCACTTTATTCATCAAGATTTGATTTTCTTTTGTTTAAGCTGGGGTTGGATTGGAAAATTGGCTCCGGGAATCACTTCTACATAAACAATGACTTGGTTCTAACTTCTGTTACTTCAGATTAAAAGGCTTACAATCATAATTCTTTTTTTTTTTCGTGGGCTATAATCCATTTCGAGCGTGAATTTATTTTCTTCGGGTGCTCCACAGGAATCCTTCCTGTTTATGCGCTTGAACGACTTCATGGGTTCTGGTTTCGGTTACTAGATCTGGAGTCACTTCTGACGTTTTGTTTCTTTGACTTGAGTCGACCCGCAAACTTGAGCTGTCCAACACGAAGGTAGGCTTTCCTGATGCTGATAAAGTTTGTCTGAATTACTCTGATCTCTGAGCTGAGAATGGAGGGAGCTGCCCTTGCGATTTTTGAGCCATTCTGTTTTGGTGAGCTTGTTCATTAGGTAGGTGAGAACCATAGTTTAATTGCGTGGGGTTTTGGCTTAAGACCAATGGCCGAGGTAATTGATTTTGGGGTATCTTTCAGGGTAGTGAGACACTGGATATGTTAAATATCCTGTCGCCCATGATTTACCTTTGTTATCCTCAGCCGTGCCTCAAACCTTCAGCCTGTTGAGGTAATTCATTTCTTTATGATGCATTTTGCCGACGCAGCGTCGTTTGTGCTCTCTATGTTTATCTTGTCCTTTCTATCGCTGGTTTACCATTAGTACTTCTTTCAACAGTGAATAGAAGCAAAGATGCATATTACTGTTGAGTGTCATGTATTCAAGCATCTTTTGCAGAACCTTGATCGTAGTTACAGTTTTTAAATTAAACATTTCCTAGTATGCAGGGGAAAAGCTATTCCATTTCTCGTTTTGATGCCTGATTGAGCACCTGAAGCTCTAAGACTGCACGAATTGGGCGTTGTTACAGGGCATCTTGCTAATATTAAAGGCTCTCTACAACATGAACAGAGTAAGAACCTTTGTTTCAGTTGGAGTGCATGATGTTAAAGGCTTTTTTGACATTGTTTGCAACAAAAGAAAAAACTGTCTTCACCAATATCAAGCCTTTTCAGATTGATCTTGTTCTTAACTTCTGTACATCAAGACTCATGTCATATTTTACAGTATGCGGTGTGTGTATTTTGAATTGGTTGAGTTCAGGAAGCCCTTCCCTGGCATGAGTTGCATCTGTTAATGCTTGAAGCCCACAGGTTCTGCGCATTTAGGGCGAGGTTTGAGTGGAGAACATATTGGAAGTCTTCATTTGTGTGATTTCTAATCATAGTGGATTTTGCTTTGTACAATGTTACTGTATGGAGAGTTTGCTTGCCAAATTTAATGTGTAGAAAAGAGTATTGACTGAGGCCCCTGCTTTAAACTATGCTGTCTTTCTTATACGTGTATCTGTCATTGTATGTACGCAATAAGAAGAGAAACGTTCACTGTACAGGTTTTGCCGACAGAGTTCAAAAGTCTTCCTCCGCTGTTTGAGGAAACACCCAATGCTGTCCATGAATTGACTCTTGCCAAGTAAGATCAAGTTTACTCTTTATTGTATTTGATTCTTTCTCCTTGTTGTGGGCCTAGAATGATGCTTTAGTGGTATGCAAATAAAAGTGGAGAAATCTGAGTTTTTTCAATCTCTTTTGCTTATATAAGGTTATTTGTCCTATCTTTTTCTGTAGTTCTAATTTGTTTTGGTATGTTACTTCTCGAACATGGTTGCTCAATGTCTTATATTTATTCTCATGGCTTTTTTTAATCTAATTTATTGATGACTTTAGACAACTTTTCAAATTTGTGAATCTAAAATGGGTTTCTTTCTACTCAGGATAAGCCATTTGTAGATCTCCTTGTTAAGGCAGTAACATCATTTGCAAAGCCAAATATACAATGAGCGAATCTTTAATAAGTGAATCTAACAGTACAAATAGAAGGAGGCTAAGATCTATTGCATGGGAACACTTTAAAAGGATAGAAAATAGCCAAGATAAGGCCGAATGTCTATATTGTTGGGCTATTATTGGTTGTTCTACTACTCAAGAGACTAGTGGGATGCATAATCATTTAGGTAGATGTAAGAATTATCCATATGCGAACGTGGAGAAAAGGCAAAGAAGTGCCTCGAATGAATCTATTGGGGTTGGTAGTTCTATTTCAGCTGGTCCTTGGAAATTTGATCAAGATGCTAATCGAAAAGATCTAGCGGCAATGTTTATTATTGGTGAACTACTCTTCAAGTTTGTGGAACTTGAGGCATTTCGGAAATTCGTGACTAGAATCCAGCCAAAGTTTTTAATCCCTTCAAGAAACACATTAAGGGAGGACTGTTATAAGTTATACATGGAGGAAAGAAGCAAATTGAAAAAATATTTTTCTGATACTTCTCCAAGGGTTTGTCTTACGACTGACACGTGGACTTCATGTCAAAAGCTAAGTTACATGTGTCTTACTGCTCACTTTGTAGACGCTGATTGGAAGTTGCAAAAGAAAATTTTGAATTTTTGTCAAATCCAAGGACATTTGGCTGAGATTATAGGGAAAGGAGTTGAGAAATGCTTAACTAGTTGGGGGATCAAAGACATTTTTTCTATCACTCTTGATAATGCTAGCTCAAATGACTCAGGAGTTCAATATTTGAATAAAAGATTAACTCTTGAAATGCTCTGATATTATCAGGTGAGTTACTCCATGTGAGATGTTGTGCTTATATTTTCAGTTTGATTGTGAGAGAAGGTTTGAAAGATATAGATGATTCCATTGTTAGAATACACTCAGTTGTACATTATGTGAGATCTTCTCCGTCGAGATTGCAACGGTTTAAGGAGTGCATTCTACTAGAAACTATTGATTCCAATAATCTTGTATGTTTAGATGTGGAGACTCGGTGGAATTCAACATACCTGATGTTAGAAGTGGCCTTGAAGTTTCGAAATGCTTTTATCTCATTAGATATTCAAGATAGAAGATTTGCTGAAGAGCTTTCCAAGGTGAGAGGGTTGCCTACTAATGATGATTGGGATTATGCCCGTCGATTTCTTCCTTTCTTGAAGTTGTTTTATGATGCGACTTTAAAAGTATCGGGCTCTTCTTACGTCACTTGCAATGATATGGTAAAAGATGTCTATGGGATTTATATGATGATTGATAAATATTGTGGGGATGAGGATAGGAGTTTGCAAGAAACAGCCAAGAGAATAAAGATCAAGTTCAATAAGTATTTTGGCAATGTGAACAACATAAATCTCACATGGTTCATTGCATGTATACTTGACCCTCGACTTAAGATGGAGTATGTGAAATGGATGATTAATAAATTGTATGAAGGCAACCGAGCAGAAACTTTGCGAGATAGAGTGACAAAATCTCTGACATTATTGTTTGAGCAATATCGCACCGATACATGCCCCCAAAGCAACGTGAGATTAAAGGGGACAAGGACAGTGAACGTTTCAATGTCTCCTGTGGTTGGTGCGGACATTATGACTACAATGTATCTTAGCTAAACGGGACAAGAATATGTAGAAGAAAAATTTGAATTAGATAAGTATTTGGAAGAAGGATGTGAACGGTATAGCTCCACCTTTGATATATTAAATTGGTGGAAAGTCAATTTTTCCAGATATCCTATCTTATCTTCCATTGCTCGAGATATTTTGGCCGTGCCCATCTCCACTATAGCATCAAAGTCTGCATTCAACACCGGAGGTCGAGTATTTGATGTATTTCGTAGCTCCTTGACCCCAATGATGATAGAGGCTCTTATATGTACTCAAGATTGGCTACGATTCGCACCACTTTCACAATCGATCGAGGAGGACTTAGAAAAACTTGAAAATTTCGAGTTAGGTGAGAAAAAAATAACCATGGAATATTTATATCTTTCAATATTACAATTGATATTTCAATTCTCATTTTCATTGTGAATTTAATCTAGAGTTGTCATCTACGATCATGGACCTGAATTCAATAGCAATTTCTCTTGATGATTGACGAACTTAGATATAAGAATTATCCATATTTATATCTTTCAATATTACAATTGATATTTCAATTCTCATTTTCATTGTGAATTTAATGCAGAGTTGTCATCTACAACGATGGACCTAAATTCAATAGCAATTTCTCTTGATGATTGACGAACTTAGATGTAAGAATTATCCATATTTATATCTTTCAATATTACAATTGATATTTCAATTCTCATTTTCATTGTGAATTTAATGCAGAGTTGTACCCGGCTCAGGAATTTGGTTAATTTTCCGGTTTTTATGTTCTCTCTTTGAAAGTTTGGAGGGCCATTTTGCAATTTCATCTTGTTGATAGAGCTCTTGGAGATGGGGAGATAAAAGTTACCTGGGCTTGTTCTGTTTTTAGAGGAATGGCATTCCCCCAATTTTATAATGTAGAATCAAGACTGAATGTTTCGGCTATTGGTTGACTGGGAGCTTAAGCTTTTATTTTTGTCGAATGATAATTTAAGGTTTCACAAAAGCCTCAATCAAGTCTCAAGCTCATCTTTGATGGAATTACATGATTGGAAATGGCATGTGGCAAGTAGTCAAATATTCCACATGGAAGCCATGTCGGATTTCCTACACTTCAATTTTACTGGTGGTGAGCACACAATTTAATTGGGACTTCTTAAACATGTCTTCTATTGACCAAACCAAAACTTTCAAGTCTAGAATGGACTAAAAACTGGAAACTCTAAGATTTGTTTTAGCACTTACCAATATGTTATTCGGGAATGGGATAAAGTAAATACTTTTTGCCAATAGTTTTTTGACACTTATAAACTTTTTAGTAATTTATCAGTACAGAAAAATTCTTTCTTTTTCAATTGAACAATAGAATTGTCTCTTAGAGAATCATCAAGAGAGAATATGTTAAGCAATTGTTTAAATTGGATATCATTATTTGGCCAATGCTTAAAAAAGGGAATGAAGTATATGATCTAAATTGCAAAATCCTCTAAGCTTGAAGTGCAATAACATATTGAATTTAGATTATTTTGAGCTAAACAGAAAAAAAAAAAAAAAAAAAAAACCGAAAACCAAAAGCTAAAAACCAAAAACAGAAAAATTGAACTGAACTGAACCGAAATTTCGATTCGGTTCGGTTTAGAAGATTTTCTAACGGTTCGGTTCGGTTCAGTTTTTCAAAAAAACTTAACCGAACCAAACCGTTAACACCCCTACTTCATACTAGGGACCTGAAAATGGTTATATAATAACCAGTGAGATATAAATCTCAGTGAATTCTTCCCCTAAGCCCCTGGTTAGTACACCAACTCAATTTGGGGTATCTCTTCAGAACTACCCCACAAACAACCAACAACCCAAAACCAGCAACCAACAAACAACAGTCGATTCGCATACAACCTTACCCGATATGCCATACCTTGCACGTTATAACTCAACACGATACACGCAATGCACATGGCCATTAGATGATGCAGTTCATCAATCACATACGAGTCGTATCACAATCGATATCACCTAACCATTACCATACCCTACACGTTATCGATTCATGCATGCGTGCCATAAACAATGTAATCAACATGTATAACCGAAACTAATGATGCCATGATTCTCATACACTCTTGCACTTTAGTGCGCCACCTATCATGCATCAATCGATCACACGGGTCCCAATTATAAGGTAAAATCGTTATGACACGTCCCATACCGCGCCACACGATTTTACCCCATAATAAGGCCCAACCGACACAACCCTCACGAGTGCTCCAGTTACTAATGACCTACCGGCCATAGCTAACTTTCCGATTAGTGCTTATCCACCTTAACACTCACGCGTACTCTAATTATTAATTACCTCTCGGCCATGGCTAACTTTCCAATCAGCGATCATCCGACTCTTGTCGGGCTACCGATAAAAAGATCGGGCTTCGTCCTGCCCCGTCGCGCATGACTACGTCCAAAACTCACGTTCAGACGGTTTCCCAAAAAGGGAAGTCTAGAATCTACTGCGACCGGCTTTCGACTCCCACCAGGTATCGCCCCCAAACTCCCGTTGGGTGACAATCCAACATTTGATCATGCATACATACCTCCTCAAATACTTCTCTCATAAAAACGGTCCATCTCTAATGTCCCTCGGACGATACATTATTTCTTTTTTATGAAAATCACTCAATTCATGCAAATGCCCATGCATTTACACACTCATTCACTTCATAGAATTAAAATACATGAATTTAGAATACTTTCCATTCTCGGGTGAACAGTGCTCGTGAACAGTACCAAATGAACTGTACAGCGTGAACAATGTTTCATGAACAGTAACTCGTGAACAGTGCGCCATGAACAGTGAAATTTCAGAATTTAATAACTAATAAATTAAATCCAAAAATCATTAAAAACACTAAATTAAACAAGCAATAATTCAATTAAAGCCAAACAAGTTTAATTAAGCACATAAGCACAATTAAGCAAATAAAGCAAGATTAAATTAAACTAATCTAAGCCATTCATCTAACCACCTATCTTAAGACTAACATAGCTTAATTGAACCTCTTAACTAGAATCAACACTAAATAAACCAACCCTAAGTAAGTTTAGGCACTAATCAAGGGATTAGGAGCTAAACTCACCCGTTAAATGGGCCGGAGACACGCACACGGTAGCAACGACGAAGGCTACACACTGGGATGTCAACCACGACGATCCAAGGCGGTCCCAAGGCCGAAACAGCAGCCACAAGCTCGAACTCCCTCTACAACTCCAAGAAACCGAACATCAAAGGAGGAAAAGGAGTGAAACGGCTTCGCCAGAGCTCCGACGAGGGTTTGGTCAGCAATCGATGGCATCGAGGGGTCAAGGGGGAGTGGCTGGTAGCTGGGCTGAGTGAAAGCTTGGTCGAAATGGGAGAAAACGGGCTGAAATCGCAAACTAGGCGGACTTCAGGCGGTCCGGCGAGCGACGGCTTCTCGCCAGCAGACGGGTCAACCGGCGGCTCCATTCGGCGAGTGGTCGGGCTCGTCCATACAGTCTCTCTCTCCTAGTCATAGTGGTGGGTGGAGCATAGGCTAATTCTCACGGGAATGCAATGAACAACTCGAGTTTTTGGAGAAAAGTCAATTGGAGTAGAACAGGGCAAGGCGGTCAGACTGCCGCTAGCTTCTGGCCGGCCGACGGGTCAACCGGCGGGTCCGAATGGCAAACGGCCAACTCTAGGCGGACAGTTTGGACCTCCTGAAGACAATGATGGGTGGCACGGGAGTTGATTCGTCCGAGAAGCTAACAATCAACTCAGATCTTTGGTGGAAGGTCTGTTGGAATAGAAGCAAGAAGAGAGGGAGAACGAGGGAGAGAGGAGCTCGACGGTTTGGGGCTGAAGGAGGGGGAGAGATTGATGGGAGAGCTGGCTGTCAAGGCCTTATTAAAGCCATTGAAGGCTTGCTTCAAGTCCCCATGCCCTTGGCCCCACTTTCTCTCTCGTCTTTTGCCTTATCCACAAGCTTTTAGGGGCAATTTGGTCATTTCCACCTTGCACAATTTACCTGTTGTACTAAATCAGTACGTCTATGATGGGGTGCAATGAGGACGCACCGTATCGTCTTGATACATTATGATGGAAAGACACCCTTTTGAAAGGGTGTGAGTGAGTCATATAAAAGACTCTGGGATGACAACCGTTGGAATGGTTGGCAGAACGTACGCTCAAAATTCTCTTCTTGTCTTGTCCCCTTTCCATTGAGAGAAAAAGAAAGCATTCCATTTCACCTCTACAAGAACAATTTGCATTTACGTCATGGAAATCAGGTGTTTTCCTTGTGATTACATTTAGACCAACGTGAAGTATTATTGTTCGTGATTCATCCGCAATTCAGCGTTCGTTCCGAGGTTAATTGTTGTTTGCGCATCAGATAAAGATAAGTTGTCTTCCGCCGACTTGAATTCCAACATTGGTATCAAAGCCTAGTCGTGGTTTCTGCCTTGTTTTTCATCGAATTTTCCCATTTACTACTTGATATCGAGATCAAGAGTATGATATCTACACTGGTTGGATGTTTATTAATTAGAATTGCTATCTGAATTGTCGAAAACAAACCGAAGCGAAGAACAGGTTCGGGGTCAGGTACACCTAAAGGGTTTTGGCCTTTTTTCGACATATTTTTTCGGCCAAAATAATTTTTTAAATATACAGTGTGAAAGTACTCGTCGAGACGAGTCCGACGATGGGTAGAGCGCCGCCAGAGGACACCGGACGCGCCCACACACGCAGCTAGAAGCCGTTACGCGTGGGCCTCATGTGCCTAACCCGCTGGGAACGCCAGCGCGTGCGCAACACGCGCCGGTCGGCAAATCGACACGTGAGCGTCACGTGCGCATCGGCGAAGTGACGCATGCTGACGTCACGAATGACGTCATCCAACGGTCGGTAACCGCTAGGATGACGTCATCTGGCAACAGTTGGCCAGTCGGTCATCGGCCGGCGACCCGACTGACGACCCGACCCAACCGTTGACCAATCAACGGTTAGACCGGTCACCGGTCGGACCGGCCAGGAGCCTTTTAGGCTCGTTGGCGCGTGCGTAACACGCGCCGCACACTCAAGCGGCGCGTGTGGGCACGTGCAAGCTCTGATTGAAGCATGGTCGGTGGCGTTTGGTTCGTATGGAAGTGCTATACACTGTGGTATAATTATTTTTTATTTTTGAATTTTTTAAAGGTATGAAAATGTGTAGGGAACCCTAAGTACGTGTATTTTGGGGTTTTAAATGCACTGTTTATTCTTTTTGATTTGTATTTTCTTGTGGTTTTGGAAATACAGTAGCTTGATTATATGAAAATGGTGTCATATATGCTGTGTAGAGCTTGGTTCGATGGTAGCATGTATATAGTTTAATATACTTGTAATTTTCTAGTTCTAAGAAAATTCAAACAATGGTAGGAAATCCTTGTTTTTCCATTACATGTTGAATTGTGGTTTAGATTGTAGTTACAACATGATTATTATTTATACGTTGATTCACATCATGCTATGCTTTTTGTGTTAATGGAAAAATGTAGAAATTACATGAAGTCATGTAATTATTTTTTCCTAGTAGGAGTTCGTAGGTTGGTAGAATTCGAAGGAGTTCTCACCTAGAACTTAAAATTTACGCAAATTAAACTAATTAATGATAATAGAACAATCGTACATAGAAATTGATTGGGAACATAGTGAACTTTTGTTTTTGTGTTTTTTGTTGAATTATCATTAATTTAGTTTGTCTTTGCTGCAAATTAAATATGTGTGTTACTCTGAAAAAATGTGCTAGTATTGATTCTGCGTCTATTATGTCAATGTGTTATAGCAATTGATTATGGCTTCGGCATCCAAGACCATTGTGGCTGACCTCAATAAGGGTGAGAAGCTGAACGGTGACAATTATGATATTTGGCACTGAAAGGTTCAGTACATCCTTGAGGAGCAAGAGGTTTTGAAAACCCTCAACCACACCATGGATGAACCTAAGTATGGAACTTTAACTCAACACATGAGAGATCTAGAAGCTTATCAAGCTTAGAAAAAGAAGAATAGCATTGCTCGCATCACGTTACTGAACTGTAGGCAAGATGATCTCATGTGTGAGTTTGAAAGTTATGATAAAGCTTAGACAATGTAGGTTGCCTTGAAAGATAAGTTTAGGGGTACATCTGCCACTATGCTGAGGAGACTCACCATCAAGTTTGACACATACCGAAAGCGCCCAAATGTAACGATGAGGCAGCATCTTCGAGAGATGTCAAATATGATTCGTGAGCTAAAGTCGGCAGGTCACTCCCTTACTGATGAACAGCAAGTTCAGGCTATTATAAGGTCTCTTCCTGACAATTGAAAACATATGAAGATCAATATGACGCATAATGAGAATATTGTCACTTTTGACGATATAGCGCGTCATTTGGAATTAGAGGATGAGCGCTTAGAGGCTGCGAGATCCTCTACTCATGCTTATGTTGCTTAATCGAGTTCGCGCAAAGTTTCGGGCTTCAAGCGCAAAAGGAATTCTCAATTCAACAACAAAGGGAAGAAGACTAATTAGACACCTAAAAGGGCTAAGACATTCCAATGCAAGAAGTGTGGTGGGAAGAAGGACGAGGCCAAGATAAAGTGCTACAATTGTGGCAAGATAGGTCACTTTGCTCGTGAATACACTGAGCCGAAAGAGGTACCCTATTACTCCATTACTCTAAGTAATGCTTTTGTTTCTAGCACTGTAATGCTTGTTGAATCTCATCCAATGTGGATTGTAGACTCAAGAGTAACAGACCACGTAGCTAGAGACCGAAAAGCATTTGTGGAGTATCGTCGGATACAGCCTGGAAGAAGATGGATATATGTTGGGAATAACTCAAGAGTTGAAGTGAAGGGTATCGGCACATGTAAATTAATTTTACGTGGTGGTCGAAGCCTATTCCTACATGATGTCCTCTATGCTCAGGATATTCGACGAAACTTGGTCTCCGTAGTTGTTCTTCTTAGCCTAGGTTATGTATTACATTTTCATGGTGATTATGTTCACATTTTGTATGGAACAGTTTATTATGGTTCAGGTCATGTATTGAATGGTTTTATGGTGTTGGACATTGACTATGATCAATACAATGTTAATGTTGATGGTTGTTTTCTTTAATTGCGTCATCTAGTAATGTTGAGATTGATGCAAGTACTTGACATGCTAGATTAGGTCACATTGGGTTGCAAAGAATGCAAAGATTAGCTAGAGAATGCCTTTTAAGGTCACTCACTAATGTTAATCTACCCGTATGTGAATATTGTCTAGCGGGAAAAGCAACTAAAAAACCATTCGGTAAAGGGACTAGAGCTGAATTTCCATTGCAACTCATACATTCTGACATTTGTGGTCCTTTGAATGTGAGGGCGAGGCATGGAGACTCATATTTCATCACATTCATAGATGACTTCACGCATTTCGGTTATGTCTTTCTAATCTCCCATAAGTCAGAAGCATTAAACTGCTTTAAACGATATATAACGATGGTAGAGAATCAGTTGAACAAAACAATAAAGGCATTGAGAACCGATCGCGGACGTGAGTATCTATTAGAGCAATTCAAGGCTCTTTGTGATGAAAAGTGAATTGTACGACAATTGACTATTCCTAGTACTCCACAACAAAATGGGGTAGCTGAGAGAAGGAATAGAACCCTATTAGAAATTCTTAGGTCTATGATGGCGCAAGCAAATTTACCTATCTCCTATTGGGGAGATGCATTATTGACTGCTGCCTATGTACTTAACCGAGTGCCCTTAAAATCGGTCACTTCCACCTCTTATAAATTATGGACTAGTAGAAAACCAGACTTAAGTAGTCTACGTCCATGGGGATGTGTAGCTTACGTTCATGATTCTTCCCATAAATATGGTAAATTAGATCCTAGATGGAAGAAATGTATCTTTATAAGATATTCTGAACATTTAAAAGGGTACATGTTCATAGGTGAACAAGCTGATGGAAGTGTGACCGAAATGGAGTCACGAGATGTCACGTTCTTGGAGAACGATTTTCTTAATAGAGGTGAGATTGATAAGGATTTCCAATTATATGAAATGGAATATCCTAATAACACACCCACTAATGTTGTAGAGGGAAATGAAGATTTACCTCAACATGCAAAACCTAGTGGGAGTGTTGCATCGTCTGGGGAATTGAATTCAACAGAAATTCAGTTGCATAAAAGTAATCGTAAAAGTATTCCCCGTCGTCGTTTTGAGATTGAAGGGGAAGCATTTATGATTGCTCAGAAAGACGATGCCAAGCCTAAAACTGTGCAAGAGGCTCTCTCATCCTCTGATAAGAAAGAATGGAGAAAAGTTTTGGAAGATGAGATGGAGTCAATAATGGCAAATCATGTTTGTAACTTGGTTGATCTACCACCCAATCGTAAGGCCATTGGAAACAAATGGATCTTTAAGATTAAGCGAAGGACGGATGGATCCATTGAAAAATATAAGGCTCGTCTTGTGGCGAAAGATTATACTCAACAAGAGGGTATAGACTATGAGGAAACTTTTTCACCAGTTGTAAGGTGTGCCTCAATACGCCTTATTCTAGCCATCGTCGCACATTTGTACCTTGAATTACATCAAATTGATGTAAAGACGGCATTTCTCAATGGAGAACTAGATGATGAAATCTATATAAAACAACCAATAGGTTTCATAGCTAAAGGTCAAGAGCATAAAATTTGCAAATTTCATCGCTCAATATATGGCCTTAAGCAATCGTTTAGACAATGGTATTTTCGTTTTCATCGAGCCATAACAACTTTTGGTTTCACGATAATTGAAGAAGATCACTGTGTATATGTCAAGCGGTCCAAGGATAAATTTGTGATTTTATCACTTTATGTGGACGATATTCTATTGGCTGGAAATGACAAAGTTTTGGTTATCACCATAAAAGAATGGTTGTCCTCCAATTTTGAAATGAATGACATGGGAGAAGCTGCTTATATATTAGGAGTTAAGATCGAAAGAGATCTATCAAGGAAACTCCTTACTTTATCACAAGAGTCTTATATTATGAAGATTCTTGAACGTTTCAATATGCAGCACTGTAATCCCATTGATACCCCTGTCATGCAAGGTGAAGGCCTAAATACTGAAATGGGTCCTAAGACTCCAGAAGAAATTAAAGTAATGAAAATTGTTCCTTACGCTAGTGCGGTCGGAAGTTTGATGTATGCTATGATGTGTACTCGACCCGACATATGTTATGCCATAGGATTGGTGAGCTGATATAAATCAAATCCCTATCAAGCACACTGGAAAGCAGTGAAAAGGATCCTGAGATACTTGAAGGACACCATGGACTATCGACTTTGTTATCAAGGGAATGATTTACGTCTATTAGGCTATTCAGATACTGATTGGGGTGGAGACTTGGATGAGCATAAATCGACTTCTGGATATGCGTTCTTGCTCAATGGAGGTGCAATTTCTTGGAATAGTAAGAAACAGACATGCACGGCCTTGTCTACGATGGAGGCTGAATTTATTGCATGTTCTAGCGCAGTGCAAGAAGTAGTATGGCTAAAACGTTTCTTGGAAAATTTAGCCATTGTCACTGAGGTTCCAAGACCGGTGACAATTTATTGCGATAGTCAAGCAGCCATTGCCTATGTGAAAAATTCCAAGTATCATGGAAGGACGAAGCACATTGACATAAAGAACGACTTCATCAGAGATATTATAGCACAGAAAGAAGTGATCCTACAATACATTTCAACCACTATAATGGTTGCTGATCCATTTACGAAGGCTATTCCTAAAGATATATTCATGATCCACAGGATGTCACTAGGATTGCGTAGAATGTGATATATGTTATTGTAGAGGATCATTAGTTTATGTATTTGTGGACATGTGTATTGTACTTGTTTGTCTATTAGTGACTTTAATGTTTTATCAATAAGTAAAAATCCATTATGAGACTAGCACATACATACATATATTATTGAAAAGTATGTCGGCAGGCAACGATTGGCTCAATCACACGAGCAATCACCTCAAGTGCTATAGTTAGCACGTTGAGATGAGACGTTATGTACAAATAAATGCTGAAGAGCAAGTTTAGTACATAAAATGATATGTCGCATTGATTGGAGTCAAGATGAGGTCTATGATTTGTTTATAATAAGACCGAACATGATAGTCCCACAATCATGTATGCCTGAAAGATGCCGGATGCGAGTACTTAATTAGGCACTATAGAAAGTGAGTTGATATAGCACTCCAGCTAAACGTGAGTACGTGAGGAGCACGTGATTATGTTTAGGTTAAGATCCGTATAGTGGATATATTTGATAAATGACATACGCTCTTACAGAAAGAAAAATCCATTATAGCATGTAATTCATACTACATGTGCATTGTTTGACTGACAAGGGAAGATGAGTAAAATTATTCCTATTTACTCATCATGTGAGCCCTTGAGGTAATTTATAATTTACCTCATTTTGTGCCCTATGTTACTTCTGACTATATTTTCAAAGTGAAAGATCAATGTTGCTACTTTAGCATGTTATCGGCGGTCATGAATGGATATGGCCTTATGGGACGTGTCTAGCAAAGCAGTTGTTCTGAAATGGAGAGAGACATGAGTGCGAAGGAAGATTATTATTGTTTTATATCTATCACATGTATTTACTAGTCGACCAATGTATCGCCCTCTGTGGTTGCGGATATAATTGTAAATACATTGTGTTTTTTAGAAT
This sequence comes from Eucalyptus marginata, assembly GCA_014182565.1. Classification (NCBI taxonomy): domain Eukaryota; kingdom Viridiplantae; phylum Streptophyta; class Magnoliopsida; order Myrtales; family Myrtaceae; genus Eucalyptus; species Eucalyptus marginata. Next base: position 31,383,251 of record CM024590.1, read on the forward strand.
AGTCAAGTATAGCCTTTAAGGGATAGGTATACTTGGATTGAGGTATACTTGGATTGATGTAACAAAATATGTCTATGGCACTGTGAGACATCAATTGTTTACTTCTTTTCGGGGTTGTAGCCATTATGTCACCCCTAACAGGTGCATAATTTGAGCTCCCAAGTGCAAGTGTACTCACTAGTCGCACGGCTTACTTGCCAGTATGAATTGTTTTGTAAAGTTGATGAATGTTGAATGTCTTATATTCTTGATAGAGCGCTATCAAGCCCATCATGTCCGAGTGGGAGATGTTGTAATAAATCAGTACGTCCATGATGGGATGCGATGAGGACGTACCGTATCGTCTTGATACGTTACGATGGAAAGACACCCTTTTGAAACGGTGTGAGTGAGTCATATAAAAGACTTTGGGATGACAACCGTTGGAATGGTTGACAGAACGTACGCTCAAAATTCTCTTCTTGTCTTGTCCCCTTTCCATCGAGAGAAAAAGAAAGCATTCCATTTCGCCTTTACAAGAACAGTTTGCATTTACGCCGTGGAAATCGGGTGTTTTCCTTGTGATTACATTCAGACCAACGTGAAGTATTATTGTTCGTGATTCATCCGCAATTCAACGTTCGTTCCAGGGTTAATTGTTGTTTGCACATCGGATAAAGGTAAGTCATCTTCCGCCGACTTGAATTCCAACATTACCAATCTGACCTTGGGCTAAAATTGATGAGCGGGCCTAAGAAATGGGCTTGGAAATGAATAGTAACAGGGTTGGGAATTGGTTGGGCTCAAATGGGCTTAAGATTAGGTAATTGGCTTGGAAGATGAATAGTGGTTTTGGGCCCAATGGGCTCACTTTCTTGCCTTAGGCCTTCCATGGTGGCTGTCCCACCTTGGGCCTAAGGCCCACATTGGCTTTGCTCGGCCCATGTCCTCATAGGCTTGCCTTCTCAGTCCTTAAGTCATTTTTCCCCACACTCGACTTACCTGGCACTGCTAATTGTCGAAATCGCATCATCCAAAGTCTGTCCTGGACATTTCCGATAATTCAAAGTCCAATCTTGGGTTCTCATGCCATGTCAATTTCGCCCTAATGCCATTTTGGGTATAGCTCATACTGACAGGCGACTTTGAGGATTCACGCGTAATCGACTCGTGCCAAACCACGTTCAAGACATCTCGACACATGGACGTCATTGACTACATGAAATTACGGAGGATAGATTCTTATTTCAAAGTACATGATTACTGAGGATCGACCTAGGGTCGTTTGCGGATTCGATAACAGTAAACAGAATCACCCGTCGTTCCATTATGTTCTGTCCACGAATCGACTTCTAGTCGTCCTTGCAATTAGCCTGCCTATCTACAAGATCGTCCTCACGCAAGTCTCACGGTCAAGTCGTTTTCCCAGGTCAAGTTCTTTAGTCGTACGAGTACTGTCCTCATTAGCCTTTCCCCTCAAGGTCAGTATCTTAGGAGTGATCAATTCCGAGTGAGATCAACCAACAATGCATTGACGAAATTCACATTCATTTATCTCATAGAGGGCCCGAATTTTAGGATGTCACACCAAGCCATCGAAGCAAATCCATTTCCTCACTAGTGATTCCGCCATCCTTTACCACCGTGACAAGCAGACCCGGAAATAGAACAAAAATATTTGTGTCACTCCCGGTTGGCGGTGAAATTCCTCAAAATCATATTTGATGACTGACGGATCGGTCAGTAACAACTAACAAACAAACTGCACTAGTCTGTCCCCGGATTAAACCAACGCAGGTGTTATCTCACGTACACCTCTCAGAGACATTTTATCGAACATATTGTGAGTGTGTAAGATGAGGGTCCTATACGCAACGCTACAGCAATGTTTCGATTCAGCAGTATCAAATCAGCGAAAATTCAGACCGAATCATCAACACTGGCTCTAATTTTCTCTCTTTTGTCGAGTGCAGGATAAAGGAGTAAAAAAATGTCCCATGCTTTGAACGGGCCTCGACTGAAACTAATTTGCGGAAGTTCTTCCCTCTTTTTATCACCTTTCATAACTGCAATTTTTATTATTTATATATTATTTATTATTCTTTGCACTGTTACAAAAAAATGAACCTTGAATTGTAAATTAAAAATCGGATATCAACAGCTTTTATCACTTTGTAATCTATGTTTCGTTTAAGACTAGGATGAAAACAGCATTGTTGTGCTCCTTATTGCTCTCTTCATTAACATAATGACCACGAGGAAAGAGAAAGCAGTAAAAAAGATGATATCGCCACTTTTTGTTTGCCAAAGACGGATGTAAGAGTGACTTAATTGTATTAATTGGACAAGTTTTAGGTCTTAATTGCATTTTTTGAAATATTTAAAACTCAATTTCATTTTTCATTTTTCATTTTAATTTTAGATTTTTTAATACACTTATTTCTTATTTTTATGTCTATTGCCAATGCAACAAGCCCGCCCAAGAGTAAAACATGGGCGGGGCGTGTCCTCCATTAGGCCACCTTTATACATTTTAAAATTCTAAATTTCAACTTCAAAAATGAATATATATATAGTCAAGATTAGGCATCTGTATTATTTTATTTTACTATTTTACCTACGGCTTTTATACTATTTCCCATCTTGTATTACAAATTTGAGTCTATTTTATTATATTATTATTTATAAACTTAAGTATAAGTTTGAACTTATTACTAAAAAGTTAAATTTATCTATTCGAAATAAAAATAAGGGCGGGCCAAACTGCAGACCCTCCCTTGCCCAGCCCGGCCCTTAAAGGGCTAATGGGTTCAATCCTTTTTGGGCCAACAGAAGAGGAGCCCATGACAATCAAAACCGCCAATCATGTGGGCCCCACAGGAGGGCCTACATGATCAACTATCCATATGAGGTTCAGAGACCATATAATGCTTTTTCGCCCAATGACATCGAGAAGAGAATCAAGTTGAGTCATTGTGTAATAGGGGTGAGCATGGTTACAAGATAGAATTTAAAACTTAAGAACTGGACCGGTGGGAACCTGTAGGTTCTAGGTTTCAAAAAATAAGAAATCTATTTCAATTGGTAGGTTTTGGGTTCTTAATTGGAGAAACCTATAACATATAACCTGTAATAAGTTTTAATGTGTTTCTTGGTTCATGTCTTCGCGCGATCTTGCGGTATTCCATACCATTCGATAATGAGTGTATAATTTGGAAGCACTAGTTTGAGTTTTCATTTTATGACTGAGATTTTACTTTATTAATGTTCATATTTTTCTATTTGTCTTTATGGTTAGTGAATTGTAGCGTAAGTGGTTATTATTAAAGATTTTTATTCACTGCAATCGTTCAATTAATAATATAAGTAAAACCTGAGTAGATCTTAGAACTGACCCTAGAACTTGTAACAAGGTTAGTTCCAAGTTCTAGGATATCTAGTGTTGACACCTAAATTTTGGCGGCCCATTTAGTCATTAGGGGTTAATTTTAAATATTATAAATCATTTGCATAGCATATGATTTTAGATGCATTTATTTTTAATTTACATGTTTTGCATTTTTATTTTTAGGACCAGTGGTGGATGTGTTCGAATTAATATTTCTGAGCTCTAATTCGGCAGGTTAGGCTAAGCCCATGAAATGAGCAAAATTGACCCGAGCCTGTTTTCTTTTAATGACAAAAATGACCTAAATCGAGATTTGATATGATATTGCGGTGGTTTTTGAAATTTAAGAGAATCGGGTTAAAATCTTATCTTTAGTCTTTAGGTGATAAAATTGTTGAAAATATTAAGGAGATAAGGATTTTTGTGATTCGGAGGGTATAGGGAATTTTCGAAATATTTTGTGAAGATCACATTTTGTTTTGCTATAAAAGGGGCGTACGGGTTTGGATTTAGGGGCTTCTTCGGTTTTTGGTTTCCTTCCGAAAGAGGCTCAAAAAGGTCCAAAAAAAAAAAAAAAAAAAAAGTCAAGAGGGGCAAAAATTCTGAAGACAGCAGAAGGAAGGGAAGGGACGGCAAGCAGCGGGAAAAAATTGAAAAAAAACAAAACACGGCAACTATTCATCATCTTCTTCAACGCTTCCCCCTGTTAGCTTGCCGCCCATCGAGCCACCGCGACCGCCGCACCGACACCGCATCTCCAGCGATGACCTGACGCCGAGCCGTTCCCTGCCGTCGCGACCAGTCCCGACACCGGAGCCGGTCGCCGATCCGTCGCGCACCTCCACCTCGGTCAGCACCCCCTGCCCTAACGACCCGAAGCCACGACGCTCCTTCCCCGCGCCAAGCCATGCCACGGCCGAGCCTCCTTCCCCGCGCCGAGCACTCGCCGTTGCTGCTCCGCCCGAAGCCAGGCAGAACTCGCGCCGCTCGCCCCTCCCGACGCCGGCACCTGGAGTTTCTCTGCCCGCGACGTCCTTCGATGGTAGTCCAAGCCCCTTGCCGCACGCATCTGCTCCGCTCCTGCTCCGACACCCTGAAGCTCGCGATCCGCACTGCCTCCGCCTTGCCCGTCGCCCAACGCCACCGAACCGCGACTCGCCGAGCCTGCAACTCTCCGCCCGCGACGCACGCCCCGAATCCCCGATCTGCAACACCGGAGCCCCGGCGCCCCGGCGGCGCCGCTGCGTCCGCCAACCGCGCTAGACGCCACATCTCGCCGATCCGCCCGCTTCCGCCCGAGCGACGAGTCCACTCTGGCCGCACCACCCTCGGACCCTCGTCCGGCGCCGCTCCACGTCGCCCTCGCCCGGCCGATCCTCCTCCACCCGCATCCCGGCTCGGAGCCGACGCCGCCGCAGCCTCGCCTCGAACGACGACGCCTCCACCCGCCGGTCTTTGCCGCGCCGTCGCCGCCTCCACCGCGCCTCACCCGCAACCCGCGAGACCGGCGAAGCCGCGCGGTTGCCCTACTCGCTCGGCCCGAGTTGATCCGCGAAGATCGGGTGCCCTTGCACTCGCACCACCCTCGCCGAGTGCCCGCGCCGGAGCCCGAACGCCGGCGACCCAACGCCCTCGCCGACCGACGATCTACAACCCCCCTTTTTCCTCCTTAGGTTGTTTATTTATTTTTTACTTTTATCTTTCATTTATTTTATTTACTTTTAACTGCCATTTATTTTATTTATCTTTTTAAAGTTTTGCTATTATTGTACCAATTGGAATATTGGTATTTGTTTATTATAGGCATTATCCATAGGATTTGTCCCTAAGGTTTATTGTAATTATTAATTTGACCCGTAAGATTTCGGGTCATTTTTTTAATTGTATTAACTCTTGGGGTTTGTTTATAGTATATTAATTGTTGAATTAATTTAATTATTAGTTTGATCCGTAAGATTTCGGATTAGATTTTTAATTATTTTGATTTCTTGTTGGGATGTTCAAGGTTAAAAGTAATCGTTAATTTGACCCGTGAGATAACGGATTATTTTTTCGTTTATTTTAATCCTTTATTTGTTGAATATCTTGTTTGTTTAGATTTAAGATTTAGTTGATAATTGCTTGTTTTAGAAAATCACTAAGAAAAATCAAAAAGATATTTGAATTATGATTTCAATTGGTTTTAGAATATTTCTTGTTATTTTGCATATCTAGAATATAGATTTTATTTTAGATTTTAAAAAATAAAACAAAAATGCATTCATTTAGGATTTTAGTTTTTGTTTAATTTAAGTTGCATGTTTAATTACTTGGCAGTTTTAAATTTCAAACGTTGTTAAAAAATAAAAAAACATCATGCATATGTCATGTAGAATTAGGGCATGCTCCGCATGTCATTGCATATTAAATAGATTGCATGTTAGGTTGAGATAATGTCTCAATTTAAATTAGGATTTAATATGACCTAATCCTTATTTTACATTAGATAAAATTTCAATCTAGCTAAGTCATTTTTTGCATTCGAATTTCATGAAAGAAAATACAAAATTTGTCTTTGCATAAGTTAATTTTAATTTTTAGGATAGATTGCATTTTTAAAAATAGAAACATCAAATGCACGTCATTTAGTTTTCATTAAGTTCATTTAATTAGAACTTTCTTATCATTAGACTAAGTTATTTAATAAATGTCGCATGACATATAACTTGCATATTAAATTGCATGAGGCATGTCATTTTAGTTTAAATAATTTGGTATGTCATTGCATCGCATTGCATATCATTATAATTAGATCATTTGAATTGCATTTCTTCATGTCATATAGTTTAAGTCATGTCGTCATGTCATTTTAGATTATTTGCATAAGTCATGATTTTCATTAAATAAAGCGAAAACAAAAAAATTGATTGCTTGTTAATTAGGAATCATATCTAGGATTGTTGATGTGAATTCTGATTTAACATTGCAGATGCTTTCGTTGCTTTAAAGTATGTTTTTGCATTGTTTAATTGCTTTCTTGATGTGTTAAATTGATGGTATGCGCATATGTATGATCACCTCACACGTTAGAAAGCTAAATTAAAATCAATTCAATTGCCAAACATTTTCTTAAAATTAAAAAGAAATGGTACCGAAAGGGCATTAGGATAGTCTAGTGTAACCAAGTCTCGTACCCAAAATCTCTGGTTCGTAGGAGTAAGATAATCCTCCTGTTATTTTACTTAGGTGTCTAATCGACCTACCCTAAACTGATTAGTGGCGACTCCTAGATAATAAGCTTTTGCATGTCAAAACCCTAAGTCGCGATTTGGTATGGGCTTGGGAGAGCCCGAGCTAAGCTTAAAGGCTTGGTAGTCCATCAACCTAGTTTTAGGTGGTGAACCCGAAAAATTGGGTCGCGACATCTAGGATAGATTCTAGGTTTCAAAAAATGAAGAATCTATTCCAGCGAGTAGATTCTAGGTTCCTAATGAAATTTGTACGAAACTTAAAACTACTCACCCCTATTATGCAATGCTTCAATAGAAAGTTAGATCGATAAAATAGTTTGGGCTTTTTTTGTGTGCATAGACATATCCTTTGGGAATGCTCTTGACTTCCTCATCCAATAACCAAACTAGCAACATTACCTAGGTCCCCCAAGAGATCTTATCCTTTGGGAATGCTCTTGACTTCCTCATCCAATAACCAAACTAGCAACATTACCCAGGTCCCTCAAGAGATCTTCATCTTGTGTGTAGTTATATTCGTACGAATTTATCGAGCAATCTGGAATTTATATTTTCCAATAATGTAATCCGTGTGTTCAATAAAGCTAGATTACCATGAAAACATCCAGAGACAAAACAAATAAGGATGCCAAACCACCCAAAAGTCCAAACGAAAGAAAAAGAGAAGGAGAAAAACTAAACTGATCAAAACAAACTCGACCCATTGCGGTTTGCATATATAAGATTAATTATCATTGTCATGTCCGTGCGCCTTTAATTTTCATCCACGTGTGTGGTGAATCCATTATTATTCTGTTTTCCAAAAGTTTTAACTCACCCGATATGTCACAATGTAGACTTGCACACTCCTTGTTTCGTCTCCTACTCTTTCTATTTTGCTCGTTCCTTTACACGTTCGACGTGGTCCCATCTGCATCTCGCGTTTCACATGTAATGCCTTGCTTAGACTTGAGATGGAGTATCAACCAGCTAGATCCACATGGGTCAAGCCCCAAATGAAAATATCTGAAGTAACCGGTCAAAACAACAACCATTTATGGCTATAGATATCATTTATTCCTTTTCGTGTTTCGTAGAGTGAAGAAATCTTATCGAAAATCGTGATCGATTATAATGTTGTGTGAACTCTCGTGTCACTCTCTCTTCCATCACATCGGATCTCACATGATCCTTGAGGGGGACTTTCCTCACTATGCTAGCCCCATATGAAAACACATTTTAAACTAATTTTAAGACTCTATTTATTTCATGAAAATACATATAAATTGTTGAAAATAATGAAAATATTTTTTTATTAACATTTTAAATACTTTTTTTATTCATTGGTTATTTTAAATGTTATAAACAATTATTTTAAAAAATATATATTTCTCAAATAATTTATTTTTTATATAACAAACGGAGCTTAACTTTTAGTGTTGTTGATTTATGTCCTAGTCTTTGCTCTATAGAAGACTAATGAGTCTTTGCAAATAGAGGGCCACAAGTTGTGATGGGAGACGTGTGGGTCACAATTCGCAAAAAGGTTATTTCTCTGTTGGGGATCGTTGGTTTACTAGTCAAAGGGCCCGTTTGGTTCGGCTTTTGAAATGCTTTCTTGGGAGAACGCAAATACCTTTGATATAAAGGGGTTTTCCAAATGCTAGACTATTTGTAAATTATAACTGAAAAGTGCTTTAGGCAAATGCAAGACTTGTTTGGTAAACATATATTTGAAAAGCCCTTTAGTGTAACCAAATTAAGTTTTTTAGTTTTTGTATTTTTAAAATTGTAAGAAAAAAATAATGACTATATAACTTTTTACATTTTCATGTTGAGAGTAATATAAAAGATATATTAGTAAATTTATTTAAAAATTATATTAAAATAATTTGATTACTGATTAGATGCAAAGCTCAACTTTTGGCCTAGGGTTCTTTTAGGTTTGTTTTCAACTTTGAATAATTTTTTTTAAATTATTGTAGTATTAATCATCTTTGTTAATTAATTATCATTCTAGTGTATTGATAAAAAGTTGGCTATTGATTGTCAAAAGATAAAAATGACCAAAAAAAAAAAAAAAAAAAAAGGTGAACCCAACATTTGCAAAGGATTTTTATTATTTTTTTAAAAATAAAAATAAAATATGATGAAAACTGTCACGGCGGTTGGGGTGTGGAGAAGATGATTGGTTTAAAAAAAAAAAAAAGGTCAACGAATGAATAATGTGGACTTGCATTTCGAAATGCCGAAAGCCCAAAGAGTCGGACTCGCTTTTGGCTTTCAAAGATTCAAGCATTCCAAATGCTAGCATTTGGCCAAGGATGCCTGGAATCTTTGAACCAAACAGGTAAAATTTTCCCCAAGGGGCTTTCAGCCCCAAAAGCCCCTTGGGAATGCTGAACCAAACGGAGCCTTAGTCATCTAGTGAGAGCGAGAGGGACGGCAGTCAGAAAGGACAAAGCTTGCTAGTCTGTCGATAAATCTGAGTTATAAAAGCAAAAGACAAAAGAAGTTTTGATTAGGAAACCAAAATGAAGTCAAGGCTACTCAACAACTTGTTCCGTGATTTCGAGTCTTAAACTCAAAAGGACTTCTTTTGAAGAAAACAAATGGGAAATCAATGATAGTCCATAATAATATATATATATATATATATATATATAATATTTATATAAAACCCTACTTTTTGTCATTGTGCTTTCATTACTTTCTAATGGAATATCTGTACTTACACTTTTTCAATTAAGTTCCCCAGTTACCATGATGCCAAGATGTATGGAATATCAAATAAAATTATAAATTTGATAAAATGACGTCGAGATGCGTTAATTTTGCCGAGGTTGAGGACTCCCCTGCGGAGGATGTTGGAAGAGAGAGACTAAACAATATAGGTTCAGTTAACTTGAATCACCACCTTGGCAAGTGTCACGGGGTAGAATTTTTTACCACCAAATTCTCAGCCCTGCGTTATCGGCAAGCACCTCGCCTTGACCAGGCTACAAACCATTAAGCAAAAAGCAAACATGATGGCGAGCTCAATGCTGCAAGTCAAGCCGCACACAGCACATTCGAACATGAACATACATGACCCATGCTTACCCTTCGGTCACGTTCACAGTCCCCTTCCACAAAAACCAGGCAACGGTGCACTGGTCCCACACCGGATCGCACCTATGATCGGTTCATAAATACTTAGTCAATCACAGCTAAACCTGACCACTCAAGCTGCGTTTGATAACGTTTCTGTTAAAAAATTGTTCCTGGAAATAGAAATAGAAAAAACTATTTCTGTTTCAGAGAACAATTTTTAAACAGAAGAATGCGTTTGGTAACTGCACAAAATTTATGTTCCGGAATAGAAAAAGAACATAAACACGTTTGGTAAACTTATATAATTTTTTAGTATTTTTATTTTATTTTTCCTTTTTTTCTTTTTTCTTTTTCTTTTTCTTTTCTTTTCTCTTTGGTCGACGACCGGCTAGGCGATGTCCGGTGAGATCACTGGATGCCAACCTAGCCCTGGCAAGGCTCGGCCTCGCCCTGGCTTGGTGAGGCCTGGCCTCGTGCCGACTAGGGAGGCCGAGCCTCGCCGTGGCCGCACGAGGCTTGGCCTCGCCTGGGTTGGGCGAGGCCAACCTCGCGCAGATCTAGCGAGGCCAACCCCGCCCAACCTAGACGAGGCCGAGCCTCGCGCAACCACGGCGAGGCTCGGGCCGACTAGCCTCGCCGTGGCTCGGCCTCTCCGAGGGCCGGCGACATTTCGGCGAGGTCCCCGGCCATGGCCATGGCCAAGGTTGGTGACCGGCAAAAGGAAGAAGAAGAAGAAAAGAAAGAGAAAAAAAAAAATAAGAAAAATGAGAAGAAAAAAAAAATGTTTTTGGAAGTGTTAGGGGAACAAGAAATACATTTTTTCTACTTCTTGTTTTTATTCCAAATCGTCCCCGGAAACAAAAAAAAAAATAGATTATTTGTTCCCGGGAACAAAAGTATAAACAAACGCGTTTATGTTCTTTTTTTGTTTCTCGAAACAAAAGAACAAAAATTTATGTTCCGGAGAACATAAACACATTTAAACAAACGCACCCTCAATGAGCCCAATCCAAAACACATAAAAAAAAAAAGAGATAATGACACTATAAGTACAATAATTTTCATAAAACACTCAATTATATGTTATAACTTTTTTTTTCGATGGTTTGAGAATCATGACTCTCTCTCTCTTTTTTCTTTTTTCTTTTTTCCTGATCACCTATTTTCATATCAAAACTAACAAAATTGCAAACTAGAAAAGTACGATTAATCAAACATGTGACTTGACATCTTTCTTCTCAACCTATTTTAATTTGAACTAATCATTGGCTATTACTTTGAAAGTTCAAATTCAAAACAAAGCAGACCCCACATATTATGCATTATAAAACTCGTGACCTCTTACTTAAGTCGGAAATTGGCATGTTCGGTTTTATATAATTTTTTTATTTTTTATTTTTATTTTTTAAATTAATCACAATCCATTGAATGAACCTCTGGGTTTTCCTATTCCATTTGACAGCAAAATCAAAAGGAGGAAAGAAAGAGGACATCTCGTGGACCAAATTAGCAAGAACGTGGACTCCTTTATTGAAAACTGGCGGTGGCCCCAGCGGAGCTTGAGCGATGTCTATCGCCTCGTCGGCAAAAGTGACTTTGACGATTGACTCGACAACTTTTTTACTTATTAATTTCTATTTTCGTTTTCGGAGGTTAATGGTATTGGGGCATGGTTGTCACGATGGTTGGCTATGGATCACTTTTCTGTTGCAAGTCTTTGCAAATAAGGGGCCACGCATATTAGATGTACAACGCGCATTGCATATATTAACAAAAAACTTAATGAAGGGTTAATGGGGGTAACAAAATGAAAATTCAGGAGATAAATGCATAACCGTTCAAAATTTACGAGGTGTAATTTTCTACCAAGAAGATATTTGAACTTTCTCTTACTCGCTTGGAGGAAGCGATCTATCACTCTCTTCCAAGTAGAATCGCCAGCCCTGAAGATGCGACTTCTCACGGGTCTTCTTCAAACGAGATATATTTTATTTTTATTAATTTGGAAATCCTTTCACAGTTATTTTACCATATGAATACTTTCTAGATAACATAATATTTAAGCCCAACACCTATGTTGAAAGAACCACTAGCACAGGTACGTGGGGCTCGAGGATCTTGCTCCTATACTATTTATATTGTCCGTCCATTCTATAGGTGTCAAGCCCTCAAATAAAATATTTAAAGTGACCGGATAAGATGAGTTTCATTTATATCAGTTTAAGTGGCCTCTTTCAAGCACCATCAAGGTGGGAAACTCGGATATTACATGCTTTTCCAAAGGAACCGGAGCCTTTTGCAACTAGGGAGGGAATGTTATCAAATTTTTTAACAAAAAACAAAAAACGTTGGTGTACTTTTTTTTTTTTTTTTAATAATCGAAAACGTTGGTGTACTTCGTCCATTTCAACACATATGCACCTAGAAACAGAGAAAATCCTACCCCAAATAATGGAAAGAAGATATCCATTGTTAGGAAAAGTCTATGGAATGAAAATAATATACATTAAGGGGGTTATATTGCACGATTATATTAAAAGCATAATTATTCACAACTCTTATCAAAACCTTACATATCGTATAAATTTTAATTATTTTATAGTTGATGAGTATAAAATACCGCGTTTGGTTTCCTATCACGTTGGCAGTGGATAACGAGTAAGTTCAATAACATATAATAGCCATTTGAAAAAGCATGTTGCCCTATTTCACAAATAAATTATATTAAAATGTCAAAAAAAAATTACATGACATGATAACCCTATATAAAACGAACAAGCTATATGAAATGATCTAATTAAGATCATAACACATATTTTATGTACAGATGGAAATTAGAAAACTAAGAATAAATTATCTATTGACACAAAAAATCTATTGAAGAAAACAGTAACCTTAAAAGGGCTTTATAGCATGATAGTGCATGTTCCGTAAATATAGGATGTTAAAGGCTAATTTAAAAAAAGTTGTATAACACAATACGTTCTATTTAATAAAGACATGATATTAGATTATTAACAGAAAATCTTGATTATGCATTAATTTTTATATAATGAGATCAATAAAATTAATGCTATCAAATAAAACAGAAGTACCTGTCTTTACAAAATAATTTATTGTGTAACGTTAAAAGGTCATTTTACCTGATTGTGCATATTTGATGAATAAAAATGATGAAACTCGATGACCCTTATGAGTAAATGCATAATGGGTGATAATTCTTATCACTTTGCAATTAGTATATTCTGAAAGAGAGTTGATAATATATATACACAATATAAAAATAATTTTTACAAATAAATGATGTTAGATGATTATTAAAAGAACTATATATATTATGATAGCTCATATTTGATGAATATATAATATTAGAGGATTATTACGAAATTACTTGTCAATTTTATAAATAAATAAATAAATACTTGGAAATCAACACAAATGTTCTAGCTAATAGAAAAAAAAAAAAAATTCATAATGCTTATAGACCATCATTTCATAATGTTTATAGTGGGAAAAATTGATTTTTATAAATTACATTTCCGTATGTCATAGACAAGTATCACCAAACGACTCTAAAAAATGCATAATCAGAGATAAGTCTAATGAGATCATTTTTTAAAATATATATTTTAATTTGTAGTAAAATAACAATAAGAATGTTATCAATCCCGAAAAAAAAAATATTATTAGAACTTTTACGAATGAGTGAATATCATGAAAGGATAAAAATGATTTGAAAGTTTTAGAGTGCATGTGAAGAGATGATTCGCATGAGTCAGTATTTTGTTAAATAGAAAGTTTTAGAGAGCCATCTCTTTGAAAAAAAAAAAAAAATCTACACGGGACCTATACTTATAGAAATTATAATAAGGGCATCAAGAATTATAGCACCTTGACCTTTGATAAACACATTTGTTTTTTGCGTGAAAAGCAGAAGTGGCATTTCCGTTTGATTGTAACTTTATAAAATTTCTAATCCTAACAAATCTCTAATTTTTATGCATTTTTTATAATAATTCTCTAATCGATTCTTATGCATATTTGGGTAATAATGCTTTTAAGCACAACTTTAGCCAATCTATAATCCTAGCAAATCTCTAATTCTTATGCATATTTTCGTAATAAATTTCTAATTGATGTACAAGAAATAACAGAATGATTCATATATCGGTAATAAATCTTAAAAAATAACTATAATATATATTTATAGATTCTATTATGAAATACCTATATATTGTATAGCTTCAGCGAAAATCTCTCTCTTTCCCCCCACCAAAAAAGATTCCGTTCCAAATTGGCTATAAATTATAATATTGACAGACCTAACATTCATTCAACTAATTTCCATTGCTCCGTGGTTAGCTTATCTAGTCTCCAGTTCTTCTCTACATCATGTTAGTTTTAGTTTTCCTTTTTCTTTTAGGGCCAGAAATCATCTTAGTTCCCGGATTTAAAGCCCAGCTAGGGAGATTTCGTTATGACTAGTCTTTGCAGCTTTTAAGTGCCATTTATATATATATGACCCTAATATTACCTTTCTCATAATTTTACAAGATTCTGTAAGAGGCATTTCTCGTTTGACAGAATGCGTAGAGGAAGCAAGATCAAGAGGCGAGGCGAAGGAATTGAGAGAAGTTTTCTATTACTTTCATTGTATGAATTCGATATACAATGTTCTGTAGTTATAATATAGAGTGTACATGAAGAAAGGAAATAAAATATACTTCAAATATTCTACAAATCAATTCTATATTTCTGTCTAATATTAATTGATTCAATTAGATCAATTAAGATCAAATCCAGAGGATGATCAATTTAGATCAATTCCAAACCGGCAGATCTTAAAAGCATATCTTCCAACACTCCCCCTCAAGCCGGTGGTCTGTAGATATCTAAGACGCCTAGCTTGCTTAGGAGATATGCATGCTGTTTTTGAACATAGAGGTTTGGTAAAAATGTCCGCCGGCTGTTCAACCTGTTCCAATCCCTATTGTTTCGATTATCCCTTCTTGGATTTTCTCTCGAGTGAAGTGACAATCCACTTCTATATGCTTGGTTCTTTCATGCATTATTGGATTGGCTGCAAGTTTCAGCGCTGATTCATTGTCGCAGTAATGTTTGTTGGCCCTTTAACTTGTATTCCAAGATCTCCAAGTAGACCTCGTATCCATACAATCTCACATGTGGTTTTTGCCATGGCTCGATATTCGCTTCTCGCTGAAGATAAGGAAACCGTTGCTTTGTTTCTTGGTTTTCCATGAAAGTAATGATTCTCCCAGTTTAATGCAAAAACCAAGTGATGATCTTCGACTCATAGGGCAAGTCGCATAATCCGCATCACAATATGCTGTCATTTCCATGTTGCATTTTCTGGCCAAAAGTATTCCCAGCCCTGGACATTTCTTCAAATACTTTACAATCTTCGAGCAAAGCATTCATGTGGGACTCCTTTGGTTTATGCATAAATTGGCTGAGATTTTGCACGCATATGATATATCGTGCCTGGTCATAGTCGATATATGAGTTTTCCAATTAGCTTCTGATAACTCGTTGGATCTTTAAGAAGGGGATCATCCTGAGATGTTTCTTTGGTATGATCCGCTACAATTAATCTAGTATTTTGCTCGATTGGAATAACTGCTGGTTTGCATCCTGATAAACCTGCTTCTGATATAATTTCTAATACAAACTTCCTTTGACTCGAGAGAAATTCCCGGTGAGATCTCGGGCAATCTCAATTCCAAGAAAATATTTCGGTGCTCCCAGATCTTTTATATGGAATGTAGTATGCAAATATTTCTTAAGATTCTCTATTGCAGCTTCATCATTTCCCATAATGAGAATGTCATCTACATATATCATCAAGTAAATAGATGACGTACCTTTAGTCCATGTGAACAAGGCATAATCATACTTGGATTGTTTGAAGTCCGCGGTGGTGAGAGCCTTAGCAAATTTTGCATACCATTGCCTCGGAAGCCTCGGTCTTCCCATAAAGGGATTTGCGGAGACGACATACCTTATTCTCCCCCTGTCTCCGTAAGCCCTGAGGAATATCCATATAAATTTCTTCATCCAAGTCGCCATGGAGAAAAGCATTGTGGACATCCATTTGATGTAAGGACCAATCATGGATTGCGGCAACTAATAAGAAAGATCGAACGGTGACATCTTTAGCAACGGGGGAGAAGGTTTCATGATAATCAAAACCTTCTTTCTGAGTATAACCCTTGGCCACTAATCGAGCCTTGTAACGTTCAATGGATCCATAAGCTCTATACTTGATCTTATAAACCCATTTGCATCCTATAGATTTTCTATTGGAGGGAAGATGGACCAGTTCCCAAGTTTGATTATCATTCAATGCCTGTAATTCTGCTGCCATGGCCTGTTGCCAACGGGGATCACTAGAAGCCTCGTGATAACTAGATGGTTCCCTCTCATCAGAAATCTGACTAATGCAACATCGATGTTCGGACGAGAGTCTATCAAAAGAGACATATGAGGATATGGGATAGTGAATACACAGCGATTTA
The DNA here is from genome assembly GCA_014182565.1 of Eucalyptus marginata. Taxonomy (NCBI): domain Eukaryota; kingdom Viridiplantae; phylum Streptophyta; class Magnoliopsida; order Myrtales; family Myrtaceae; genus Eucalyptus; species Eucalyptus marginata. The sequence goes on from CM024590.1 coordinate 31,399,456, forward strand.
AGAGAGGCATAGATATAATCCTTGGTCCATGTTGGTGGTCTGGTGGCTCGTCCTGTACGACGTGGAGGATGCTCTGGAGGTGGAGGAGATGGTTCTCCTATGGCTATTTCTGCCGAAAGATCAGAAAGACTGTCCACATTAGACGGAGTTGGAGGTATACCTTCCATCTCTTCCTCATGATTTGACTGATGAGGTGAATTAGATGATGGTTGTGAAGGAATTGCTTGAGCTGGATATCCTGTTAGAAAATACTCAGGAGAGATATCTTCCTGTTGGGGAGAACTACGAGGAGTATCTAAAACAGTCAAATTTTCCTTGACTTCCGGAAAGGGAAAATATTTTCATGAAAATGACGTCTCGCTACGAAAAATCCCCCGTGCCTGGATCAAGAACACGGTATCCTTTTCGTAGATTGGGATAACCCATAAAGATGCATCGTCTGGCTCGAGGACTCATTTTGTCCCGAGGTCCCACAGTTGCAGTATAGCATAAACAACCGAAAACTCGTAAATGATCAAGTGCTGGTTTTTTTCCATATAGTATTTCAAAAGGTGATTTACCAACCAGTATTCGAGTTGGCATCCGGTTGATGAGATATGCTGTAGTGAGAATACAATCTCCCCAAAAAATATCTGGAATGGATCCCTGAAACTTCAGTGCTCTAGCGACCTCCAATAGATGACGATGCTTACGTTCCACTACTCCATTTTGTTGTGGAGTGTAGACACAGGAGCTTTCATGGAGAATCCCATGAGATAGGAAAAGCGAGCTGCATTCATGGTTAAAAAATTCTTTCCCATTATTAGTGCGAATTCTTCTGATTGTCTTCCCAAACTGATTTTTGGTCAGAATGATAAAGGATTTCAGATTAGAAGACACTTGAGCTTTAGACTGCATTAGAAATATCCAGGTGGCACGAGAGTGATCATCCACAATAGTAAGAAAAACGCGAACCATCACGATGTGTCATGTGATAAGGTCCCCAAACATCCACGTGGAGTAGTGAAAAGACAGTAGTGGAATGACTCTTACTGATGGGAAATGGTGTGCGAGATTGTTTTGCCATAGGACATATGTGACATTTAGAGTAAGGAAAAAAAGCACTATGACCCATTCTTGAATGTAAAAGAAAGCTCTTATCATCGGTAGTAGCATTACACAATGATATTTTATTCAAGACAATTGATGAAAAATCAAAATGATTTGGAAGGTCATTCCAAAAAAACAATCCTTCGAGAGATTACCCAAGCCCACGGTTTGCCGAGTCGAAAGGGCCTGGAAAAACAAGCATCGAATCAAAGAAGACTCGACAGGAATTTTCTTTGCAGACTTTGGACACTGAGATAAGATTGAATTGAAATTCAGGAACATAAAGGACATTTCGAAGGGTAATTTGGGGACTCAGACGAACAGTGCCTGTCAAGGTGACATTAGTGATGTTCCCATTTGGCAATTGCACGAAATAGGAATATTCAGCTCCTTATGCATATCAGAAAAAAAAAAAAAAAACTTTTATCACAAATAATGTGATCACTTGCTCCCGAGTCCACTATCCAGCTTTCCTTGAAATAGAATTTATCGGGCAATGAGATATACCTGAAAAACTGCCTCCTTTATTTGCGATGTCCGCCTTACAGAGCCCGCATTAATTGCTCATATTGTCCATAGGTAATTGGCCGGTCATTACTGAGTCCAATAACTTGGTAAGCCGCAGAATATTCTTTCTTTTTTTCTTTTTCTCCTGGCCTTCCATGCAATTTCCAGGAATTATCTATAGTATGATGCGGGCGTTTGCAGTACTCGCAATATAATTTACCTCTCCCTTTCGAATTTTGGCTAAAATTCCTTGAAGATGCGGAAATGATCTGGCCGTCCGATGCTGAAAAAAATTGACCATCCGATCCTCTCTTCGCGGGATTATATGCGCCGTTGGATTCCAAGGAAGGATCGGCCTCCTGGATGCCGTCGGATCGGCGAGAGAGATCTGGACCGTTGGTCCCTCCCCTTTTAAAGGGCTTCTCGCTGTTTCCGTGAAACCCTAGGGTTTCTCGATTCCCTTTCTCTCGCGTTAGGGTTTTGAAACCGTTCGCCGCCGCGAAGCGCAAGAGCGACGCTGTCGCTTCCTCCCCTTGTGCTCGGCGCCGCGAGTCGTTGGTTCTCTTCTGGACCGCGAGTTGAAAAATCCTTCCAAGAGGAGGAACGGGATCCATCGCCAGGATCTGTGATCGGAATGTCAGGTAATTTTCGTTTAAGATCAAAAGGAAACAAGTGGTTTTCTCCCTCTCCTTTATAGATCTATACTGCTCTAGGGTTTCCTCCGGTCCCTTGAGTTTTTCTTCTATGGCCTCGAGCTCGTTCCAAATCGACGATAGCTTGTTGTAACAAGCCGTGACCATCAGATTTCCTTGCTTGAATTCGCCGAGTTCCTGCATGAGTGAAAAAATCTTTGCTCGATCTAATTTTCCATACATTTCTTTGATGTTGTCCCACATTTTCTTCGAGTCTTCGTCGGTGGGAGGCCGGCCGCGACATGGAGAGACGCAATTGCCAATCCACGTTCGGATTAGGTGGTTGCATTTTCTCCAGTGTCGAGCCAGTCACTTGTCCGAAGGAACAGGCACGGTTCCGTCAAGGAATCCGTCCTTGTCCTTTGTTACGAGGGCTCGCCGGAAATCCTGTGACCATCTGGAATAAGTTTCTAGTCCGGTGTTGCAAGGTGATTAATCGCAGATTCGGGACCGTGTTTGTTGATACGTAAAGGGGATCTCCAGATTCCGGTCGGCCGGTGACAGCCCCGATCGGAAAAGGTAGAAAATTGGGCGAGAAACTCGGGTAGGGATTCGTCCCTAAACCCGACCCGCCGATCCGATTCCATGACCCGCATGCGAGAAATTCGGGTAGGGATTCGATCCTGCACCCGCTTCGTCCGACCCACCGATTTGTTCCCCCTTTCCGTGTCCGGCTTGCCCCATTCATGGCTAGTGGGCCTCCGTCGGACCGAACGCTACTTTGGTAGCCCTGTAATCCCCGGCGATGATGCATTTGGCCCAACATACCATGGATATGGTAACCATTGGTAAGGATGGCCCGCAATGGGCAACCCCACATTTGACTGAGCCGGGAAGAGTGGCCATTGTACGCCTTGAATCTGAGATTGCTGTTATTCTTTGTTGGGTTGTGGGAATCGGCATGAGATGGCTTTGTGTCTCGAGGTTTGTGGTGTGGTTTCTTCGTAGATGAGACATCAAGAGCCGAAGATGAATTTGCTAGGTGAGCCATGATAATCGTCCGTGCTCGCGTCTTCTTCCTTTTAGCGAAAAATTGATTTCTTCGTAAATCTCTTTTTGCAGATCAGAGAGTTCGAAGAACAACTGGTGCGGAAGCGGGTTCAGGAGCTTAATGCTCTGATACCATGACAGAATGCGTAGAGGAAGCAAGATCAAGAGGCGAGGCGAAGGAATTGAGAGAAGTTTTCTATTACTTCCATTGTATGAATTCGATATACAATGTTCTGTAGTTATAATACAGAGTGTACATGAAGAAAGGAAATAAAATATACTTCAAATATTCTACAAATCAATTCTATATTTCTGTCTAATATTAATTGATTCAATTAGATCAATTAAGATCAAATCCAGAGGATGATCAATTTAGATCAATTCCAAATCCGGCAGATCTTCAGGCATATCTTCCAACATCGTTTAACCCCTCTCAACGTTTCGATTTACTGTCAATCATGATTTTGAGGAGTGACTTTTAGAGCGAGGAATTGGGGTTTCAAACCAAATTAAGATTTAGCTTATGAGATTGTAAAAGTAACTCTCGACCAAGGAAAGGAAATCCAGCGATTTGGGGTCCATGGTGCTGCTCGAAGGATGCTAGTAGATAATAGCGGCCATTTTGAGGAGACGGATGTTGAGGTATTTGAGGAATTTAAATTTGAAGTAGTCATATGCCTGTGCTTCCGGTTGAATTTTAATGAAACATTGTAAATAAATGTACTCTACAATATTCTTTCAAGAATCCGGATCACTAAATTGATTAAAATACTTGAATATTACACGATTATCGTAAAAGCAAGAAACATGTGAACTTGTCCAATTTGAACACAAAAGAAGGAGGAACAACGGTTTAGGAATGGTTTATAAAAGTCAGATCGATTGATCTACATTAAAAAGATATTTTTACTCTTTCATCAATTGTAATGAGATCCAGTGGGAGCTATTTTGGACTATATAAATTTTAAGATGAGACTAAAGTTATGTGCGAGGTGAAAATAAGGCGAGTCTAATTTTTTTTTTTTTTTCGAAAAACACTTATCTCTGCCTCCCTCCCTACAATTTTCTCTTCCAAGAAATAGCTCCCCCATTCGATCCCTTCATGTCATTGCACCTTCCTCAACCACCGAAGCCATCGCTAGCCCCGCCATATTGTCGATGTCTTTGTCTCTACTACTTTACTATTGATCATTTTATCCGTACATCGATAAACTTAGATTGACATCAATTTGTGGCGGAGTCACCAAAGAAATGAGGTTACGGTGGCCAGATCAGGTGGGTTGATCCCTGTTATCCTCGAAATCGATGACCTCAGATTCATCTCAAATTTGAGAATTCTTGTTAGACTTCTCCGACTTTTTATGTGCCGTGTCTCACCGACCGGGAAGAATTTTCTCTGAATAAAAATATTCGACTTCGCAGAGGTAAACCTTCTCCGCTTCGTTGACCATCATTGCATCCCAGTTTTTGCTCCAAAATGACCGGTAAGTCTTTTGCTTGTTTTCTGGAAAAGAATACAGAGACTTCGACGGAGCTAAGCATTGCTTTTGGACTTTTAAGAGAAGCATGCACTGCGTAAAAGTTAAAAAAGGATATAAAGGACACAACAAAAGTCTCACAAGTTACCCACCCGTGGAAAGTGCGATTGGTTGAGATCTCTCCTCCAGCAAAGGAGGTCAAGGGTTCGAAACCCTGCGTTGTTAGCGATTAAAGCAAGAGGCCCCGACGGTGGGTTGCTGGGCCAGTTTCCCCAGTATAGTCACTCGGGCTCCCGTTGGGCCTCCATCGCGGAGACCCGTGAGACTCTAAATCGGTGTAAGCCGGAGGAAGGAGGAAGGAAAAGAAAAAGGAAAAATAAAAAGAAATAAATAATAATAAATAATAAAAATTTCAAATTTTTAAAAATACAAATAATTAAAATTTTATTTTAAAAAATATATAAAAAAAATAAAACTAATTTTTTTGGTGAATTAAAAATATTAAAACTCAATTTTTGATAATTTTTCCCAAACAATTAGATCCTCGGTTAACAAAAAATAAAAATAAAAAGAGTCTCTCAAGTCTTTAAAACAGATTGAGATGTTACAAAATCTCCTTAACACAAATTAAAAAAATATGCGTGACTTTCTTTAAAAGCAAATCTAAGCTCCCAATGTTGTTTTAAAATAGAAGGTCTCGTACAAATTCATAAAGGAGAATTACCATCATTTGTGACATATGGAAATGACTTTGACGAAGAACTTAAAATCTAGGTAGTCCTTCGACAGAAAATTTAAAATCAAGAAGCCTATTTAGAAGTAGAATAACTAGATATCGAGAGTTGACGAAAGGAAAAAATTGTGCAGGAATTTGTCGTGCAGTCAGCATTGAGAATGTGATACTGTGGGGTAACATGTGTAAGTTTTATCTTGAGTTTAATATAAGATTGGAAAACACTTAAACGATTGTAAATTTTTTTTTTATCGGATTCATAATTAATTTTTTGAACACTAGCTCCCCATGGAGTGGACCGAACCACACATCTAGTGTTCTTTAATGTTTCTCATTAATTTCTTTAATAATTTTGTCTTCTCACGTTAGAACTTATGGCTACATTTCATGATAAACGGTTACTTTGTGATAGGGCTAGACGGATCATCTAGAGTGGGGTGAATTGGTGATGGTGCGCAATAAAATAAATTTAAAACGTTATTGCAATAGAACAACATTTGACGACAATCCAAGTAATTGTCAGATCTTACCGGTGTACAATTAACTCTTATCAAAAGTAAAATAAAGGGAGTAAGTGATAGAAAATTGCACACAAACGATTATAGTGATTTGGCTTTTGTAAGTCTACATCCACTCTTCCGCGTTGACAGCCGATTGGCTGGATTCCACTAAATGAATTTGTCAAAGGTTACAACATTTTGGTAACAAAATACTCAAACTCATGTGAACAAAACCTTACACACTCTCAACCTCTAAAAGATCACACAATATAGGTCACAAAAACAAATGTATATGATTTTAAGGTCACTCAAAACTTAAAAATTATAAACTTTAGAATTTTAGCTTGTTATATCCTTTCAGAATCTCGGCCTTCTTTTATAATCCTCAGTGTCCAAGCTGACCATTGGAGAAATCCTTACATGATTGCTCAACCAATCTACCCGTTGGACTTGAATGTTGTCAGAAGATCTGATTGCTTCAAAGTTGCCGATATTGAAGTCTCTTAATGATTCTAAGGCCCTTACAGCAGATGGAGTTTCCGAAAGACGAATGCTTCACTTGGAAAGAATATTTTGCCTCTTGTAGATTGATTTATCCAAGTCTTGCTATAATCCACTTCGAAAGATTTGATTTGATATACTTTCCTTCTTAGATAGATCTTTTAATTTCAACAATGAATCCACAAAATTTCTAGCCATTGCACAAAGATTAATTTCCCAATCAACATGATTGAGTATCAAGGAAATGAATTTCTTCATGACTTAGAGTCCGATTCTCTGAGTTTGATGAGTAACGTCCGATAGTGCTCATCATAATTTCCACCTAGAAAATCTTACCATTAGAATCAAAGGGCAATTAAAAAAAATTTTGTTAATCATTAAAACTAATAAGGGAATTTCCCTCAACACTTTGGTCAAAGTGGATGGTATATTTGCAATTTGGGGTTTTTTCTCATTGATCTTTAAACTTTTGAAAGCAATGTTCCATGCCAATGTGAGACGAATCAAATCCAAAGCTTGTCGATCTAATAATTCCAACTCTTCTTGATTCATAATTCTTATTTCTCTCCAGACAAAGGTTGATGCAAGTTCTTTTGGTACAGCATATCCTCAATCTACATCTTCCAAAAAACAAAGTCCTTGCTATCGAACCGATCGATCTTCACCTTCCCTTCATCCATATTCGCTCCCACTATGTCGCCAAAACCAAGCTCTAATACCAGTTGTTAAGAACTTGAATATATGAAGAGAAAAATTATAGAAGAAAGCAAGCGAGAATTTTTACATGGAATACCTTTCCCAAAATCAGGAAAAAGGAAAAACACAAGCTTTAGCGTTACAGCTATAAAAGATATTGCCCTATATATAGCACGAGTTTAGGGCATACATACTTAATATGGAAATTACATGTATGTTATTATAGCATTGGTATCTGCCTAAAATAAATTATTATGCAATTGAATATTATTTTCCTCTATCAGACTCCACAACTCTAACAATGTAGATGTCTCCCGATAATATATCCCACACCTTCACGGAAGAGATTAAACATCAATTCCATGGCCCGCAGGATGGCTAATTTTATTGACTCGTGGATGTGCTTGGTGATAGTGTTAATTTCAATCTTGCTATTGCAACGAAGATGACCAATGACTCGGTTGTTGACTTCATTTGTCCATTATAGTTCTATAAATGCCTAGGACATACATGTTCATAGCTAACACATGCGCCTTTAGAAAGAAGAAAAGCCCACCCCCATAAAAAGATTAACCTGTCATGGCGCTCTCTAAAAAGCAACTCTCAGGGACATTCCAGGTATCTTCTTCTCGTACTCATGCATAATATACCTAGCCTTGCTTCATCCCAAAGCTCTATTGCTGGTGTAACTAGCGAAACAATAGGCAAGTGTTAGAATTCAAGTCGGCGAAAGACGACTTACCTTTATCCAATGCGCAAACAATAATTAACCCTAGAACAAACATTGAATTGCGGATGAATCACGGACAAAAATACTTCACATTGGTCTGAATGCAATCACGAGGAAAGCACCCGATTTCCACAGCGTAAATGCCAATTGTTCTTGTAAAGGAGAAATGGAACGCCTTATTTTCTTTGATGGAAATGGAGAGGAATTTCTGAGCGTATGTTCTACCAACCGTGCCAACGGTTGTCTATAAAAAGACTTGTATACAACTCCCTTCATACCCTTTCAAATGGCGTCTTTCCATCATAGCATATCAAGACCAAATGGTGCGTTCCAATCGCACCCCATCATGAACGTAATGATTAAGTACATCATCTCCCACTCGGACAGATGGGCTTGATAGTGCTCTATCAAGAATATAAGGCATTCAACATTCATCAACTTTACAAAGCAATTCATACTGGCAAATAAGCCGTGCGACCAATGAGTACACCTGCACTTGGGAGCTCAAATTATACACCTATTAGGGATGACATAATGGCTACAACCCCGGAAAGAAATTAACAATTGATGTCTCACAGTGCCCTAGACATATTTTGTTACATCAATCCAAGTATACATATCCCTTAAAGGCTATACTTAACTATTCTCAAAATACTATGTATTTATAATTATATCTACAACCACATAATGCGATATAATTGGTCGACCAGTATATACATGTGATAGATGTAAAACAACAATAGTCTTCCTTCGCACTCATGTTTCTCTTCATTTCAGAACAACTGCTTTCCTAGACACGTCCCATAAAGCCATATCTATTCACGACTGCCGGTAACACGCTAAAGTAGCAACATTAATCTTTCACTTCAAGAACATAGTCAGAAGTAACATAGGGCACAAAATAAGGTAAATTATAAATTACCTCAAGGGCTCACACGATGAATAAATAGGGATAATTTTACTCACATTCCCTTGTCGGTTGAACAATGCACATGTAGTATGAATTACATGCTATAGTGGATTTCTCTTTCTATAAGAGCGTATGTCATTTATTAAATATATCAACTATACGGATCTTAGCCTAAACATAATCATGTGCTCCTCACGTACTCATATTTAGCTCGAATGCTATATCAGCTCGCTTTCTATAGCGCCTAATTAAGTACTCGCATCCAGCATCTTTCAAGCATACATGATTGTGGGACTATCGTGTTCGGTCTTATTATAAACAAATTACAGACCTCATCTTGACTCCAATCAAGGTGACATATTATTTTATGTACTAAACTTGCTCTTCAGCATTTATTTGTACATAACGTCTCATCTCAATGTGCTAACTATAGCACTTGAGGTGATTGCTCGTGTGAGTGAGCCAATCATTACCTACTGACATACTTTTCAATAATATATGTGTGTATAATCTAGTCTCATAATGTATTTGTACTTATTGATAAAACATCAAGTCACTAATAAATAAATAAGTACAATACATATGTCCACATATGCATAAACCAATGATCCTCTACAATAACACATATCACATTTTACGTAATCCTAGTGACATCCTGTGGGTCAAGAATATGTCTCTAAGAATAGCCTTCGTAAATGGATCAGCAACCATTCTATTGGTTAAAATGTATTGTAGGATCACTTCTTTCTGTGTTATTATATCTCTAATGAAGTTGTTCTTTATGTCAATGTGCTTCGTCCTTCCATGATACTTAGGATTTTTTACATAGGCAATGGCTGCTTGACTATCGCAATAAACTATCACCGGTCTTGGAACCTTAGTGACAGTGACTAAATTTTCCAATAAACGTTTTAGCCATACTGCTTCTTGCACTACGGCAGAATATGCAATAAATTCTGCCTCCATAGTAGACAAGGTCGTGCATATCTGTTTCTTACTATTCCAAGAAATTGTAACTCCATTGAGCAAGAACGCATATCCATAAGTCAATTTACGCTCATCTAGGTCTCCACCCCAATCAGCATCTGAATAGCCTAATAGGCGTAAATCATTCCCTTGATAACAAAGTCGATAGTCCATAGTGCCCTTCAAGTATCTCAGGATCCTTTTCACTGCTTTCCAGTGTGCTTGACCGGGATTTGATTGATATCGGCTCACCAATCCCACAGCATAACTTATGTCGGGTCGAGTACACATCATAGCATACATCAAACTTTCGAGCGCACTAGCGTAAGAAACAGTTTCCATCATTTTAATTTCTTCTGGAGTCTTAGGACACATCTCAGTACTTAGGCATTTACCTTGCATGACTGGGGTATCAATGGGATTACAGTGCTGCATATTGAAATGTTCAAGAATTTTCATAATATAATACTCTTGTGATAAAGTAAGGAGTTTCCTTGATCGATCTCTTTCGATCTTAACTCCTAATATATAAACAGCTTCTCCCATGTCCTTCATTTCAAAATTGGAGGACAACCATTATTTTATGGTGATAACAAAAATCTTATCATTTCCAGCCAATAGAATATCGTCCACATAAAGTGATAAAATCACAAATTTATCCTTGGACCGCTTGACATATACACAGTGATCTTCTTCGATCGTCGTGAAACCAAAAGTTGTTATGCCTCGATGAAAACGAAGATACCACTGTCTAGACGATTGCTTAAGGCCATATATTGAGCGATGAAGTTTGCAAACTTTATGCTCTTGACCTTTAGCTATGAAACCTATTGGTTGTTTCATATAGATTTCCTCATCTAGTTCTCCATTGAGAAATGCCGTCTTTACATCCATTTGATGTAATTCAAGGTCCAAATGTGAGACGATGGCTAGAATAAGGCGTATTGAGGCAAACCTTACAACTGGTGAAAAAGTTTCCTCATAGTCTATACCCTTTTATTGAGTATGACCTTTCGTCACAAGACGAGTCTTATACTTTTCAATGGATCCATCCACCCTTTGCTTAATCTTAAAGACCCATTTGTTTCCAATGGCCTTATGATTGGGTGGTAGATCAACCAAGTCCTAGACATGATTTGCCCTCATTGACTCCATCTCATCTTCCAAAGCTTTTCTCCATTCTTCCTTATTAGAGGATGAGAGAGCCTCTTGAACAGTCTTAAGTTCGGCATCGCCTTTTTGAGCAATCATAAATGTTTCCCCTTCAATCCCAAAATGACGACGAGGAATGCTTTTACAATTACTTTTACGGAACTGAATTTCTCTTGAATTCAATTCGCCAGACGATACAACACTCCCACTAGGTCTTGCATGTTGAGGTAAATCTTCATTTCCCTCTACAACATTAGTGGGTGTGTTATTAGGATCTTACATCTCATATAATTGGAAGTCCTTATCAATCTCACATTTACTAGGAAAATAGTTCTCCAAGAACATGACATCTCGTGATTTCATTTCGGTCACACTCCCATAAGCTTGTTCACCTATGAACACTTACCATTTGGAGTGTTTAGAATATCTTGTAAATATACATTTCTTCCCTCTAGGGCCTAATTTTCTATATTTATGAGAAGATTCATGAACATAAGCTGCACATCTCTATGGACGTAGAATACCCAAGTCTAGTTTCCTACCAATCCATAATTCATAAGGGGTGGAAGTGACCGATTTTGAGGGCACTCGGTTAAGTACATAAGCAACAGTCAATAATGCATCTCCCCAATAGGAGATAGGTAAATTTGTTTGCGCCATCATAAACCTAACCATTTCCAATAGGGTTCTATTCATTCTCTCAACTACCCCATTTTGTTGTGGAGTACCAGGAATAGTCAATTGTCGTACAATTCAATTTTCATCACAAAGAGCCTTGAATTGCTCAGATAGATACTCACGTCCACGATCGGTTCTCAATGCCTTTATTGTTTTATTCAACTGATTCTCTACCATCGTTATATATAGTCTAAAGCAATCTAATGCTTCTGACTTATGGGAGATCAAAAAGACATAACTAAAACGCGTGAAGTCATCTATGAAAGTGATGAAATATGAGGCTCCATACCTTGCCCTCACATTCAAAGGACCACAAATGTCAGAATGTATGAGTTGCAATGGAAATTCGGCTCTAGTCCCTTTACCGAATGATTTTCTAGTTGCTTTTCTCGCTAGACAATATTCACATACGGGTAAATTAACATTAGTGAGTGACCCTAAAAGGCATTTTCTAGCTAATCTTTGCATTCTTTGCAACCCAATGTGACCTAATCTAGCATGCCAAGTACTTGCATCAATCTCAACATTACTAGAAGATGCAATTAAAGAAAAACAACCATCAACATTGACATTGTACTGATCATAGTCAATGTCTAACACCATAAAACCATTCGATACATGACCTGAACCATAATAAACTGTTCCGTACAAATGTCAACACAATCACCATGAAAATTCAATACATAACCTAGGCTAAGAAGAACAACTACGAAGACCAAGTTTCGTCGAATATCCGGAGCATAGAGGACATCATGTAGGAATAGGCTTCGACCACAATGTAAAATTAATTTACATGTGCCGATACCCTTTACTTCAACTCTTGAGTTATTTCCAACATATATCTATCTTCTTCCAAGCTGTATCCAACGATACTCCACAAATGCTTCTCGGTCTCTAGCTACGTGGTCTGTTGCTCCTGAGTCTACAGTCCACATTGGATGAGATTCAACAAGTATTACAGTGCTATAAACAAAAATATTACTTAAAGTAATGGAATAATAAGATACCTCTTTCGGCTCAGTGCATTCACGAGCAAAGTGACCCATCTTGCCACAATCGTAACACTTAATCTTGGCCTTGTCCTTCTTCCCACCATGCTTCTTGCGTTGGAAGGTCTTAGCCCTCTTAGGTGCCTGATCAGTCTTCTTCCCTTTATTGTTGAATTGAGAATTCCTTTTGCGTTTTAAGCCCGAAATTTTGCGCAAACTCGATTCAGCAACATAAGCATGGGTAGAGGATCTTGTAGCCTCTAAGCGCTCATCCTCTAATTCCAAATGACGCGCAATATCATCAAAAGTGACAATATTCTCATTATGCATCATATTGATTTTTATATTGTTGACACCTAATTTTGGAAAAATAAAATTGCATTTTGAACAAAAGGAAAATAAGGGGAAGATCAATATGATTTGGTTATGAATGGAATGTGGAAATTCTGATTAGCAATCTTTGCTCCGGCGAATTTTCAAATCATAATAAATGCAGAAACAATTAAAAATCAGGTGAACAAAGGGCAGGGATTTTGATAAAATGGAAGGAATCAAAAAATCGAGCTGATTAAAATCACGTTTCGATTGCACGCTTGATTTGATGCAACAAAAGATGGAAGTTTGAAATATGCCATGTAAAGAGACCGTTTCGAATCACTATAAAAGAGAGGCTCACTTTTCATAAAAGGAAGATGGGCGGAGCTCACTAAAAAATGGTGAGAAAAGTAGAGAGGTTCACAATCTTTGTAGAGAAAGGGGAGGAGGCGATTTTCAAAAAATTCAGAGTTGAGAAAAAAGTGAGGAAGGTTTTCTCCTTGGTTTCTTTTGAGTTCAATTTTCTTTGAGGAGAGGCACACACCCTCAGGGATCTCGGATGATGGTGTAGTCTTCTTAACGATGCCCCATGTTCATCATGCTTCATGGATATTGACGACAAGCATAAAGCTAAGTCGAGCTTCTTTTTTTTTTTTTTTTTAAGTTTGATTGTGTGCAATTCCAATTTGCTATTCGCACTAAGGTGATTTTATTTTTGTTTCTTGCCTAGATTAAACTCCTACATCTCCGACGATAATTCCAGCAGCGAGACATCAAAGTGGCCAACGTACCTAAGCGCCGATTGCCATCCAGTGATTTCACCGTGATAAAACCGGGTTGTTTCTCTCCCTATTAAAGTTGTTCACCCCATATTTTCATCTAATTTACTTTGTTTTGTTCTCGATGTTGTGGTCACAGGCAATTCAATGCCGAACAAAAGGCCACACAATTCCATATTCCACCATAATTGACAAGAGAGAGACGACAAGAGAAGGGGGGCGTCCACTCAAAAAGTTCTCGGAGGAGACTAGCAAATGATCAAATCAAGAACTAGCCATATGCCCACCAACGCTGCTGCAATTCCCCTCCTTTAGTTTTATTTTTATTTCTTTCTTTTGCTTATTTTATGTTATATTATTGTGTTTTAAATTTTGTTGTTATTGTTTAAGTTAGAATATGGTTTGTCAATGTTAATATTTGTGCATTTTGTATGCATTATCCGTAGGGATTTTGTCCGAAATTAATGTAATTATTAATTTGATCCGAGAGACATCGGATCATTTTTTTATTATATTAATTTTTGGGCTTTTTAGTGAAATTTCAATTGTTAAATCACAATAATTATTTAATTTGGTCCGTAAGACTTCGGATCAAATTTGTAATTATTTTGTTCTCCTTGTTGTGATAATTAAGGTTAGAATAACCGTTAATTTGACCTCGTGAGACAATAGGTTATTTTTTCGATTATTTTAATCCTTTCTTGCTTTATTTTGTTGATAGTTTAGATTTAATATTTATTTAATAATTAATTATTTTAAAAAAATCAAAATTCTGCCATGAGCATATAGGTTTAGTAAATCAAACATGTAGGATTAGGTTTTGAAATTTTCGTCATCTAGTGATTGTTGCTAAGTTCAGTTCATTGAACTAGGTCATTTGATTAAATTGCATATTTAATTGTTGCATTTCTTTAATTTCGAATTTCATGGAAAATACAAAAAATTTAGAATAAATTCATTTCATGCTTTAGGATGAATTGCATGCTTATTCATGTTATATAGTTTAGGTCATATTGCCACGTCATATCATTTCATGTTAAATTAGTAGCATGCATTGCACGACTTTCATTAAATAAAGTGAAAACAAAAATTGAGTGATTGCTTATTAATTAGAAATCATATCTAGGATTATTGATATGAATTTCGACCTAACATTGCTTGCTTTCGTTGCTTTGAGGTAAGTCCTGCATTATTTTATTCGCTTTCTCGGGTGTTAAATTGGCGGTTTGTGCACTCGCATGATCGCCTCACATGTTAGGAAAAGGAATTAAAATCAATCCAAGCTGCCTGCAAAAAACATTTTAAAAAAAAAAATGAAATAGAAAGGTACCGAAAGGGCACTAGGATAGTCTAGTGTAATCAAGTCCCCGTACCCTTAGTCTCTCGGTTCGTAGGAGTAAGATAATGCTCCCGTTATTTTACTTAGGTGTCTAATCGACCTACCCTAAACCGATTAGTGGCGACTCCTAGATAATATTTTGCATGTTTAAAAAATTTTAGACTTAAGTCGCGAATTGGTATGGGCTTGGGAGAGTCCGAACTAAGCTTAAAGACTTAGTAGTCCATTAACCTAGTTTTAGGTGATTCACCCGAAAATTTAGGTCGCGACAGCTTGGCGACTCCGCTGGGGACTTGTGTTAAAACACTTAGTGGACTTAGGCCAATTTTTCTTTTTACTTTAAAATGTTTTTGTTTGGCAGTGAGGATCCCAGGTACGTCCCTAACATTTTTAAGGTGTTAAATGTTTTTGCAGATGGGAGGTGTAAGGGGAGTAGTCTTTGCTAACCTTTGTCTTGCAGGTTGGAGTGTGGGATGAATGATTTATTTTTCCCAATTAGAAGTGTTGTTTGCATTTAAACTGTTGTGCATGCTTTATTGCTTTAGCACCACATTATTTGCACACACAACCCGCGGTCCGACCTAGGCTGCGATAGGATTTCTAGGATGGTGTTGAGAAGTATACTTCCTCCAAAGCGAGACTGCTATGTAGAGGTTGACCTTCTCTTCCCTGAAAGTTTTTCATGGTGTCAAAATGTGTTTTGTCCATATCCGCGAGACTGCGTGACTATTAGACATTCCATTCGACTGAGCCCCGAGTTAAGGGGACCTGACGTTAATGCGAGACCGCAACGGTCGATCACCCTCTTAGCTCCACTTTGTTAAGCCATTTAGATAGAAATCGAGCCTCACGTTTCATGCGCGTGTCTATGTGATTGCCATTGATTTTCTTTGGTAAAGTAAGTCTCCTATCCCTGTACCATGCAATTTATTTTGTTATACTTTTGGGTCGGTTCATGACAATTTAGGTCAATCATTGATTTAATTCCTTTGTCAATTAAAAATGAAATGAGGAAATTGCCATATAATGAATCATTTGGAAAATAACAAAAACTTTAGAGAATTTGTTTTCAATTCATGTCTTTATTGTTCTCCTTAGGGAGTTTTAAATTTTGATCATTCCTAATTCGTGTTTAGGAAATTTGGTTCTTGTTAGGGTGTTTTATTTTTCTAGTTATTTTTAGGTAATTCCCTTCTTGCAAAGACTTTTTCATGAATAAAAAAAAAAAAATCAATTAGATTGTTGTCATGGACTAGCTTACATGTTCCCATTTACACCTCATGCTTACATATTCCCATTTATTTGAATTAGGTGATTATGGAGCGATCTCGCTCACCATCCGTACACGGTCAAGAGCTAAAATGGCGGATCAAAACAATATGCTGGACCATATCATTGACAATATGAACAAGCGAATTGCACACCACCAAAGTCAAGTCGATGAATTGTTTGTTACTCGTGGCTTTTCTTATCAAGCAAAAGGGCTGTGATGACATGGGTACTCTATCTTCAATGAGAAACTGCGACTCAAAGAAGAGAGGCAAAAGAACTTTTGAATCGTCTCATTTTCCTGAGGTAGCTGAATTTGATGCCACCATGAAGAGATTAGTGACATATCTAGAAGGAAGAATCTCCGATCTGGAGAGTTCGCATCACAAGATCAAGGAGGATGAAGAACTCAAGCACACATGATTCATGTTCTTAAATAGATCATCTTCCTTATTTAATTAGGGGCATGTTCAGTTGCACATTTCCTTGCGTGGGAATTTTTATCTATTTCTAGGAATTTTCATCGCTTTTTTGAATCATTTTCACTTTCTAGGAATCGTTTTCGATTTTTTTTCTCTCTTTAGGAGTTAGGAATCATCATTTTCATTCCAATAATGTAATTCATTTGATTCTATTCAATGAAATTACAATTTTATTTTCAATTTTGAGGACATGATGGGGTATACCAAACCAGTCCAATGACGATATCCAGCCATGAAAAAAAATCATCCACGGAGAAATCCTAAGGGCTGGACTTTCTCATGCTTCCTCCTAAAATTTTTTTTCGAAAACAAAAAAACATTTCATTGTTTTTTAAAAAAAAAAAATCATTTTTCAAGCCATTTCCAAAAGCATGCATTAGGTTAGCTCGTTTAATTTTCTGACTCATTTACTTCATGTTTCGGAGCGTTACTTTTTGATTGATGAGAAGGCATTTGAAAAAGTACACCAGGTTGCAATTGGCCCAACTATCAAGGATACATTTCCAAGGAATTGATATGACAAGATTGTAGCCATGACAGATTTTGGTAGTGACCTGACTGGGATAAAGTCTCGACCCGAGCCAAAATGGACGTGCAATTTGAATTTACTTTGATATTGCATAATATCATATTGATGCACGTTCGCTTGTGCAGGGGCAAAAGTGGGTTTTCAGCCTTGAATGATAGCGACAATCCAAAGACATCAACTGCGGAGGCAATTCCCATTGTAGAGGGATCATTGAATAAATGCTTAAAACCATTTTGCAGTATAGAAAACTGTTTGAAGTTGACATTCTTAAAGCTGTTGAGTTTTTTTAAAAGGGGATTTTGCATGATGACTCTTACATGTTTTATCCACAAATTCCACTAAAGAACATCAAAATGGATTAATTTAATGAATGATGTGGAATTGATTGAGCATACTAAATGAGACGAGTCGGGATGATGAAAGGCAAACCTTGTCCTATACACAGTCCCATATTCATACACTTGTGAGATGAGTGTAGGAAGGTTCATATCCATAAGGTAAAGAGTTCTCTCGCAAAAGGTACGGCAACCGAAATGATGAGAGGCAATTCATTTCTCTATCCCAAACACTACAGGTGATCAATTGATTAACCCTTTTGAGCCCATACACTTATGGATGTTCTTTTCAAATAACCCTTGTCAAGAATCACCCCACATCGGGGCATCTAAAAGATCAAATGGCATCATGAGGTCAGGAAAATGAATTGAAATTTTCTTGCTTTCACTTGCATCAATCTTCAAGTTATGCTATTACATTGAATTCATGTGTTAATTTAAGTGTCTTAGGATGACGAAGAGCATTTCTTTCTCTATCCTATACACTAATATCCTTTGCATAGCCCACTTGAGCCTGCAATTTCATTTCTCTCAAACCCAAAAGGTTGATGATCAACCCCCCCCCAGTTGATGATCAATCCCCACTGGGGGGCAAGGCAAAAGGCAGATGAAGACTCTTGAAAAGTTTAGTGTCATTTAAAGTGTCATTGCTTGACGCATGCATTATGCGCAAGAATTGAATTCAAAATAGAACTAAGGGGCATAAAAAGCAAAGTGTGCCTGGTAAAAGCAAGGCCGATGCCCATGAAAAAGAAGTGAAGAAAAAAATGCATGAGAACTAGGGGCATAAAAAGCAATGTGCCTAGTAAAAGCAAGGCCAATGCCCATAGATGAAAAAAGAAAGTCAAAATAAGTGTTTGTCAATTGCAAGAATTGAATCCCAAGGGAGCAATACTCAAAGAACTCAAATGTCGAGTTTCTGCAATCAATGGGGGCACTTCATGAAGACAATCCCCGATGGTGAAAAAGAAAACTGGTGGTAATGCCAAGATGATCATCAACTCTCACCCTTTACACACTTTTTGAGCCTAATGATCCTTTCATTTCTCAACCCATGAACCCAACCTACGTTACGTCCCTTACAAAGTCTCTTCAGATTATGGCACTTGAATTAATGTAGGAGTTCATATGTTTATAAGCATCGCTCGAAGAAGTGCGAGCAGGATTATTTCTTTCTCATTTTTGCAGGGTTCTTGACTTATAAACCCGGAAATGATTACAAGACTGTTCATTCAATATCCTTGACTCAAAGAGTCCATTTGTTAAGCCGTTGGCCAAGCCCACATTTTGGTCCCCTGTTAAAGACCCCTCGATTGGTAAGATCGTACCGCTTGCGAGAATACTCGGACCCATGTCGATATGATGAAATTGAGTGAGTCTCATAAAATAGCCATTCTAAATGAGAGTGAGTTGAAAGTCCTTTCTAACCGAAAGTCTCTCATTTGGTATTCTTAAGAAATCCATGTCATGAGTGAAAATTGTCTTGAACGATAATTCTCTCTAGTGGAAATTTGGATGATGCAAAAGTCATTATGCATGAATCTTGATTGAATTGATAAAAGCTTCAATAGATTTTGAAATATGCATTCCATAATAGCCTTAATTGCTTATTTCTTTGGTGAATGCATTTTTGCTCTAATCATGTCGACAGATAATTTTTCTCAAAGACCCAAGAGCTCTTAACATTCAGGATTCCTTTCAAAATGCCTCATGATATGAGGAGATGAGAAACCATCATGAACATTCAAGGTGCATCATTGATGTTCCAAAATTTATTTCTACCAGAGGTGAGAGGCCTTCACAGGATATTTAAGTTCCGAAGACATATTCCAAAGAATCGAGATATCATCGGGTAAGTATATCTCTACCCATTCTCGACACTTGACTCGGTCAAGCTGTTCCTTTAAAATTGACCTGGCGTGCTTTCGTAGCCCGAGTCCCCTTTATTGACCCGGTGTGCTTTTGTAGCCCGGTGTCCTTTAAAATTGACTGGCGTGCTTTCGTAGCCCAAAGTCCCTCTTTATTGACCCGGCGTGCTTTTGTAGCCCGGTGTCCCTTTATATTATCTTGGCGTTGCTTTCGTAGCCCAAGGCCCATATTTACAGGAGACATATCTCCAATGAACAGAGATGTCATCAGGTAAGTATATCTCTATCTACACCTTAAATACTTGTCGTTGTACATGTATTTTCCCTTTTGATTACACTGACACTCGATGGAGTTGTCCCCAAGCTTATTTCCCTATTCGAGCAACCGTAGAATGGTACGGGTCCTAGACAAACTTATTTCCCTATTCGAATGGCGATGGGTCCTAGAATGGTACGGGTCTTGGAAGGTAAACCCCGTTTAGACGACCGTAGAATGATACGGGTCCTAGACAAAACTTATTTCCCTATTCGGGCGACCGTAGAATGGTACGAGCCATGGAAGGTAAATCCCCGTTTAGGCGACCGTAGAATGGTACGGGTCCTAGGAAAGCAGTTTTCTTTATAAAGTCATGTTACTATTCTGGGCGACCGTAGAATGGTATGGGTCCTAGACGTGTAACACCAATTTATCTTGAGTTACTCTACCCTCCTTAAAGGTAAATTATTCCAGGTAAATTCATTTATCATTTGCATTAGCATTTCCACGCATCATATATATTGCATTCAAAAAAAGGAATTTATTTTCCAACAAAAAGTCATTTAGTGCATGTGCATAATTAAAATTAGGTCTCAATTGTCCTATTGATAATTTTTCCGGTAGAAGCTTGATAAAGCCATCATGCATGGGCCTTCATTGAATTTTTCCTCAAAGACCAAAAAGAATTGTCTTTGAAACCCTGAATTTGTTCAGTCATCTTTGTACTTGATGAGAATTCCAAGTACCTATTTATAAAATGTTTCCAAATGTCTAGTGTGAATTCTAGATATTTGAACTTTTAAACGCTTGATGTGATTTCCAAGTATTTGTCTTTCCAAACATCTGATGTGATTTCCAGACGTTTTGTAAAAGTTTTCAAATGTCCGACATAAGAATCAGATTTTTGAAGTTTCAAGTACTTGATGCAATTTCCAGGTGCTTAGAATCTGATGAGAATTCCAGATCCCTAAAAACTTTGAGCCTTTCAATTATCTGAAGGGAGTTCCAGATGATTGACAAGTCTCATCGGAATCATTTCACACCTAAATCCTCAAAACAGGTATGACAGGTACGTGCTCTTCTTTGCATTTCCATTTCATTGGTCATAGACACATGGAGATCTATGTTCCTGACCAGATCATTGCATTTACATTGCATCCTTTATTCTTAAAAAAAAAAAAAAAAAAAAAAAGGTCAAGTCATTAACATTTGCGTATGCATTTCATATTTCATTTTGCATGGTTTAAATTTAGGTGTCATATATCTTTGAAGGAAACCTCTACGAGCTTCCCTTCAAAGAGGGGCCTGTTGACACCTAATTTTGGAAAAATAAAATTGCATTTTGAACAAAAGGAAAATAAGGGGAAGATCAATATGATTTGGTTATGAATGGAATGTGGAAATTCTGATTAGCAATCTTTGCTCCGGCGAATTTTCAAATCATAATAAATGCAGAAACAATTAAAAATCAGGTGAACAAAGGGCAGGGATTTTGATAAAATGGAAGGAATCAAGTAAAATCGAGCTGATTAAAATCACGTTTCGATTTGCACGCTTGATTTGATGCAACAAAAGATGGAAGTTTGAAATATGCCATGTAAAGAGACCGTTTCGAATCACTATAAAAGAGAGGCTCACTTTTCATAAAAGGAAGAGGGCGGAGCTCACAAGGGAAAAAAAATGGTGAGAAAACGTAGAGAGGTTCGATAGACAATCTCTCAGAGAGATAGAGGGGAGGAGGCGATTTTCAAAAAAATTCAGAGCAAAAGTGAGGAAGGTTTTCTCCTTGGTTTCTTTTGAGTTCAATTTTCTTTGAGGAGAGGCACACACCCTCAGGGATCTCGGATGATGGTGTAGTCTTCTTAACGATGCCCCATGTTCATCATGCTTCATGGATATTGACGACAAGCATAAAGCTAAGTCGAGCTTCTTTTTTAAGTTTGATTGTGTGCAATTCCAATTTGCTATTCGCACTAAGGTGATTTTATTTTTGTTTCTTGCCTAGATTAAACTCCTACATCTCCGACGATAATTCCAGCAGCGAGACATCAAAGTGGCCAACGTACCTAAGCGCGATTGCCATCCAAGTGATTTCACCGTGATAAAACCGGGTTGTTTCTCTCCCTATTAAAGTTGTTCACCCCATATTTTCATCTAATTTACTTTGTTTTGTTCTGATGTTGTGGTCACAGGCAATTCAATGCCGAACAAAAGGCCACACAATTCCATATTCCACCATAATTGACAAGAGAGAGACGACAAGAGAAGGGGGCGTCCACTCAAAAGTTCTCGGAGGAGACTAGCAAATGATCAAATCAAGGACTAGCCATATGCCCACCAACGCTGCTGCAATTCCCCTCCTTTAGTTTTATTTTTATTTCTTTCTTTTGCTTATTTTATGTTATATTATTGTGTTTTAAATTTTGTTGTTATTGTTTAAGTTAGAATTTGGTTTGTCAATGTTAATATTTGTGCATTTTGTATGCATTATCCGTAGGGATTTTGTCCGAAATTAATGTAATTATTAATTTGATCCGAGAGACATCGGATCATTTTTTTATTATATTAATTTTTGGGCTTTTTAGTGAAATTTCAATTGTTAAATCACAATAATTATTTAATTTGGTCCGTAAGACTTCGGATCAAATTTGTAATTATTTTGTTCTCCTTGTTGTGATAATTAAGGTTAGAATAACCGTTAATTTGACCTGTGAGACAATAGGTTATTTTTTCGATTATTTTAATCCTTTCTTGCTTTATTTTGTTGATAGTTTAGATTTAATATTTATTTAATAATTAATTATTTTAAAAAAAAATCAAAATTCTGCATGAGCATATAGGTTTAGTAAATCAAACATGTAGGATTAGGTTTTTGAAATTTTCGTCATCTAGTAATTGTTGCTAAGTTCATTTGCATTAGAACTAGGTCATTTGATTAAATTGCATATTTAATTGTTGCATTTCTTTAATTTCGAATTTCATGGAAAATACAAAAATTTAGAATAAATTCATTTCATGCTTTAGGATGAATTGCATGCTTATTCATGTTATATAGTTTAGGTCATATTGCCACGTCATATCATTTCATGTTAAATTAGTAGCATGCATTGCACGACTTTCATTAAATAAAGTGAAAACAAAAATTGAGTGATTGCTTATTAATTAGAAATCATATCTAGGATTATTGATATGAATTCGACCTAACATTGCAGTTGCTTTCGTTGCTTTGAGGTAAGTCTGCATTATTTTATTCGCTTTCTCGGGTGTTAAATTGGCGGTTTGTGCACTCGCATGATCGCCTCACATGTTAGGAAAAGGAATTAAAATCAATCCAAGCTGCCTGCAAAAAACATTTTTAAAAAAAATGAAATAGAAAGGTACCGAAAGGGCACTAGGATAGTCTAGTGTAATCAAGTCCCCGTACCCTTAGTCTCTGGTTCGTAGGAGTAAGATAATGCTCCCGTTATTTTACTTAGGTGTCTAATCGACCTACCCTAAACCGATTAGTGGCGACTCCTAGATAATATTTTGCATGTTTAAAAAATTTTAGACTTAAGTCGCGATTTGGTATGGGCTTGGGAGAGCCCGAGCTAAGTTTAAAAACTTAGCAGTCCATTAACCTAGTTTTAGGTGATGAACCCGAAAAAATTAGGTCGCGACATATATGCTCCCAATTGTCAAGAAGAGACCTTATAATAGCCTGAACTTGCTGTTCATCAGTAAGGGAGTGACCTGTCGACTTTAGCTCACGAATCATGTTTGACATCTCCCGAAGATGCTGCCTCATCATTACATTTGGGCGCTTTCAGTATATGTCAAACTTGATGGTGAGTCTCCTCAGCTTAATGACAGATGTATCCACAAACTTATCTTTCAAGGCAACCTACATAACTTGAGCTTTATCATAACTTTCAAACTCACACATGAGATCATCTTGCATATAGCTCAGCAACATGATGCAAGCAATGCTATTTTTCTTCTTTAAGCTTGATAAGCTTCTAGATCACTCCTGTATTGAGCTGAAGTTCCATGCTCAGGTTCATCCATGGTGTGGTTGAGGGTTTCCAAAACCCCTTGCTCCTCAATGATGTACTGAACCTTTCGGTGCCAAATATCATAATTGTCACCGTTCAGCTTCTCACCATTATTGAGGTTAGCCACAATGGTCTTGGATGCCGAAGCCATAATTAGTTGCTATAACACATTGATATAATAAACGCAGAATCAATACTAGCACACTTTTCAGAGTAACACACATATTTAATTTGTAGCAAAGACAAACTAAATTAACGATAATTCAACAAAAGACACAGAAATGAAAGTTCACTATGTTCCCGATTAGCTCCTATGTACGATTGTTCTATTATCATTAATTAGTTTAATTTGCGCAAATTTTAAGTTCTAGGTGAGAACTCCTTCGAATTCTACCAACCTACAAACTCCCACTAGGAAAAATAATTACATGACCTCGTGTAATTTCTACATTTTTCCATCAACACAAAAACATAGTATGATTTGAACCAACGTACAAAAAACAATCATGCTACAACTACAATCAAAACCGCAATTCAACATGTAACGGAAAAATAAGGATTTCCTACCATTGTTTGAATTTTCTTAAAACTAGAAAATTGCAAGTATATTAAACTATATACATGCTACCATCGAACCAAGCTCTACGCAGCATATATGACATCATTTCCATATAGGCTAGCTACTGTATTTCCAAAACTATAAGAGAATACAAGCTACATATAAATAAACTATGTATTTATACCCTAAAAATACGCGTACTTAGGGTTCTGTACACAATTTCATACATTTATAAAATTCAAACATGCAAAATAACTATACCACAGTGTAGAGAACATCCATATGAACCAAACGCCGCTGACCACGCTCCAATCCAACGTCTCATGCGTCCACACGCGCCGCCTAAGTGTGCAGCGCGTGTGGCACACACACCAGAGAGCCTAAGGGCTCCTGGCCGGTCCGACCGGTTTGACTGGCAACCGATCTGACTAGTTCGACTGGCGACCTGTCCGATCGAGGACCGATTGACCGGTCCGATCCGTTGACCAGTTAACGGTCGGGTCAGGTCGGGTCGGGTCGAGTCGCCGACGGTGACGTCACTGATGATGTCATGGTGATGTTGCACGCATTGGTTCGGCGACGTGCGCATGACGTTCACGTGCTGTTGTGGATCCCACGCGTAGCGGCTTCTGGCCCCACGTGTGGGCGCGTCCGACGTCATCCGGCGGCGCTCGACCCATCATCGGACTCATCTCGACGAACACTTTTACCCTATATATTTAACAAATTATTTTGGCCGAAAAAATAGTTCGAAAGATGGCAAAAACCGTATGGGTGTTTGCGGCCCCGAACCCGTTCTTCGCTTTGGTTCGTTTTCGACCATTCAGATAGCAATTCCGAGTAATGAACATCTAAACAGTGTACATTTCATACTCTTGATCTCGATATCAAATGGTAAACGAGAAAATTTGATGAAAACAAGGCAGAAATCACGACCGAGCTCTGATACCAATGTTAGAATTCAAGTTGGTGGAAGACGACTTACCTTTATCCGATGCGCAAACAACAATTAACCCCGGAACGAACGTTGAATTGCGGATGAATCACGAACAAAAATACTTCACGTTGGTCTAAATGCAATCAGGAGGAAAGCACCCGATTTCCACAGTGTAAATGCCAATTATTCTTGTAAAGGAGAAATGGAACGCCTTATTTTCTTTGATGGAAAGGGAGAGGAATTTCTGAGCGTATGTTCTACCAACCATGCCAACGGTTGTCTACAAAAAGACTTTTATACAACTCCCCTCATACCCTTTCAAATGGTGTCTTTCCATCGAAGCATATCAAGACCAAACGGTGCATTCCAATCGCACCCTATCATGGACGTACTAATTAAGTACAGAAACGGAGGCCCTCTTGAAATGGAAATCTAATCTCAACAAGGAGAGTCGCTTTATCTTGTCTTCATGGAATGAAAGTAGCCTTTGTTCTTGGCTTGGAATCGCCTGTGATCTTTCTGGGAGCATCGTCAGCTTGAACCTTTCAAGTTCTACCATACGTGGTACGCTGCACCATCTCAATTTCTCCCAATTACCCAGCTTGATCACCCTTAAGCTTTCCAACAACTCACTCTATGGGAATATCCCTCCGAGTATTGATAATCTTTCCAAGCTCACTTATCTAGACTTGTCACAAAATCATCTTTCTGGGCATATCCCTGCTCAACTTGCATTGCTTGAATTGTTGCAAGTTCTAGATATTTCACATAATAGTTTCAATGGTACAGTTCCCAGTCACATAGGAAGTTTGAACAACTTGTCTGGCTTATATCTTTCAGATAATAAGCTTTCAGGTTTCATCCCTAAAGCAATAGGAATGCTCAAATCTCTCAATTATCTCTACCTGATGAACAACCTCATTACTGGTCCAATTCCTTCTTCCACTAGAAACATGAGCAGCTTGTGGAAAATATGGCTTTTTCGTAATCAACTCGTTGGGCCCATTCCAAAGGACTTGGGAATGTTAGGGTCACTAAGTCAACTTGATTTGTCAAGCAATAATCTCAATGGATCCATCCCAACAACTCTAGGGAATCTAAGTAATTTGGCATATCTTTACCTCTATAACAATTAACTGGCCACATACCTTCGGAAGTTGGAGGAATGAGATCTCTCATACATTTCCAACTGCTATACAATGACTTAACAAGTCCTATCTCATCATCCATAGGTAACTTAAGCAATTTGAATGTCCTTTACCTTTACCAAAACAAGTGGTCTGGTCTTATTCCTATAGAACTAGGGATGCTCAAATCTCTCTCTGATCTTAGGCGCTTCCGTAACAGCCTCTCTGGCTCGATTCCTTCCATTGTATGTAACTTGAGCACACTTAACAGTTTGATCCTATCCGAAAATGAGTTGTCTGGCTCAATTCTAAAAGAGATAGGAAAATTGGGACTCCTTACAGATCTGATTCTATTTGAGAATAACCTAGAAGGCAATGTTTCCATCGAGATTAGTAATCTCACATCACTCACACACCTTGAAGTATCAAATAACAAGCTTGTTGGTCGATTGCCACCAGGTCTATGCAATGGACAAGCTCTTGTATGGCTTACTACTTCTGACAATCATTTTACAGGGGCAATTCCATCGAGCTTAAAAAATTATACAAGGTTGTATAGAGTTAGGCTCCACAACAACCAGTTAAAGGGAAGTATTACTGATGCTCTTGGCATGTATCCCAACTTGGATTAACTTGAGTTGAGCAATAATTGAACTACATGGAGAGCTTCCATCCACATTGGGCGAATGGAGCAATTTGACAAGCCTAAAATCTCCAATAACAACTTATCGGGTGAGCTACCATCTGATCTTGGAAAGATGACTAGATTGCATATATTAAACATTTCCTCAAATAATCTGTTTGGGGAAATTCCAAAAGAACTAGGAAAGCTATCGTCTCTGCTAGAGCTTTCACTGGATGGAAATCATCTTTCAGGCTACATTCCTAGAGAAATTGGAACACTTCCCAATCTAGTGAGGATTAACATCGCGGAAACAACCTGAGTGGCTTGATTCCTGGACAACTTGGGGACTATGTGAACCTTGAATATTTAAACTTAAGTGGAAATAATCTTTATAGGAGTATTCCTATTGAGATTGGAAGTCCACACTCTCTTCAGAATCTTGATTTGAGCCAAAATTTCCTTGCGGGAGAGATACCTAGACAACTTGGGCTATTGCACAAATTGGAAATACTTAATCTCTCATGCAATCAACTTTCAGGTTCAATTGCATCAACCTTTGATGATATGGCAAGCTTGACATCCATTGACATATCTTATAATGACTTAGAGGGTTTGTTACCAAATATTCCAGCATTTTGTAATGCTAAAATTGAAGTTGTGAGAGGGAACAAAGGCTTATGTGGAATTATTGCTAGTTCAATCCCCTATACAACAACAATGTCGAAAGGAAAAACAAAAACAAAAAGCTGCTGCTAATATTGATTCCCACTTTAGGTTGCCTATTGCTTCTTGTTGTGGGAGCTTCGAGTATTTTATGCCGGAGAAGAGTAAGGAAAATAGAGGCTAGTTCGGTTGATGGAAACAATGAAAACTTGTGGACAATATGGAGCTTTGATGGAAAAATGGTTTATCAGAGTATTATTAAAGCCACGGAGGAGTTTGATGCCAAATATTACATTGGTGTGGGAGGACAAGGGTGTGTTTACAAGGCCCAATTGCCAACAGGTGAGATTGTTGCTATAAAGAAATTTAAGGAATCACTGGATATTGAAATGGCCAGTCGAAAAGCATTCAAAAGGGAGATTCATGCTTTGACTGGGGCTAGGCATTGGAATATCATCAAGCTTTATGGCTTTTGCTTGAGTTCTCGACATTCATTTTTGGTGTATGAGTTCTTGGAATTGGGTAGCTTGAAGGATATATTGAGCAACGAACAGAGGATGGTGCCATTTGATTGGAATAAAAGAATAAAAGTTGTTAAAGGGGTGGCTTATCCTTTGTCCTACATGCACCATGAATGCTCTCCTCCTATAATTCATCAAGATCTCTCAAGCAAGAACATTTTACTAGATAAAGAATACAAAGCTCACGTCTCTGATTTTGGCACAGCTAAGGTTCTAAAGCCTTATTCATCCAATTGGACTTCATTTGCAAGCACCTTTGGATATGCAGCTCCAGGTAACTTGGTCTCACCCCACTTCATTTTCATAGATAGGAAAATGCTTGTACAAGATCCTCATCCTTAATTACCTCGCTTTATACTTCTAAATACCTTACACCAAGTAGGTTCAATAATAGATTAATTGAGATTTAGGCCACCAATTAATAAAGTCAAACTTTTTCCTAAAGAAATGAAAATTTTTAAATCCCATTAGAATCTAAAGAATGTATTGATTTATACTTAATTCTCTAAATTTGATTTACTCAAAATCAGTTTAAATTTACAAAGCATGGATATTGTATAAAAACTAGAAAAAAATTTGCTCTTTTCTCTATGTAGGACTTGCATACACAATGGAGGTGAATGAGAAATGTAATGTTTATAGTTTCAAAGTTATGACATTGGAAGTAATGTTAGGAAGACATCCGGTGATCTCATATCATGCCTTGCATCCTCATCTTCATCGTCCTTGAGCCATTCAACAGCTTCTTGGCGGCTGAAAGAAGTTTTGGATCAAAGAATTCCTTACCCATAAGGTCATGTGCTAGAGGAAGTGGCTTTTGTGATAAAGATGGCATTTTTGTGCTTAAGTCCCAAACCAGAGCATCGTCCAAGCATGTAAAAAGTTTCTCAAGTGATGTCAACACATAGCTCAATCGTGTTAAGCACCTCCGAAGACATCAAATTGAAAGAACTAATTGATCCTACATGCTTCACTTATTGAGATATTTCAGTCTCTCTTGTGTAGCATGCCGCCACCTGTACGAGAATCAATTACTATTTGCAGGATGTTTGAAATGTAACTTTTTGTCGATTTTAACAATGCATATATGCACCTTGAGATCGATGTGATATGAGCGGTTTTGCAGCCTGAGAACGGAAAGAACTTTTAAATAAGCATGGTTAGTGTGTTGGCAGCAACTCAAATTGAAAAAAATGCAACATTGGATCATGAGATTGCTAATAGTTACTTTTGTTTTCTGTAAGATTGAGCAATTATAGTTGATTGTCCCAATATGCATCTTTGTACCTTAAAATGCGTGAAATTTTTTAATACATTGTTGTATTTGTCAAATTTATTTTTTTAGCCAAAAAAGAAGTGTGATTTTCTTACATTTATATTGTTAATACATTAACATTTAAATTGCATAAATTGTGATCATTTCTAATTTTAAACAAATTAAAATTTAAAAAGCTTATTTTGATCACCTAAATGACTTTTCAAATGTATTTCAACCAAACCGTCTTTCACTTCAAGTTGCTTCTCAAAGCAAAGTTTATCAA
The DNA here is from genome assembly GCA_014182565.1 of Eucalyptus marginata. Taxonomy (NCBI): domain Eukaryota; kingdom Viridiplantae; phylum Streptophyta; class Magnoliopsida; order Myrtales; family Myrtaceae; genus Eucalyptus; species Eucalyptus marginata. The sequence goes on from CM024590.1 coordinate 31,429,246, forward strand.
ATAGTATTTGCATTTCCTCAAAACCCTTTAGGTTAAATTGTTTTGCATTTCTCTAAAACCCCTTGAGAAAATTGAACCAATCACATATCAGCCTTGAAGCTCCCTTCAGTAGGGTTTGTTTTTCTTTTATTTTTTATTTTCATCTTTTTAAAGCTTATTTTTATTTTTGGATTTTTTTTTCTTTTAATCTAATTTGAATTAATGTTAGGAAAAACAATAGGATTGTTTTGGACCTCTTGTCATTATTGCACTCTTCATTATCATAATGGTCACATAGGGAAGAGAAGTATAAAAAGGTCGCACCAATATTTTCTATTAACTAGATGGGCAAAATTAATAAAGAATATTGATCGTATCAATTTGACAAATTTTGGGATTTGATTGTGCTTTTTCAAAGTTTTAAAATTTTAGTGTACTATCACAATAAATTTTAGGATTTATGATACACTTAACCTTTATTTTTTACATCCACTGCCACTGCAAGAGTCCAAACTTGCCCAAGGGAAAAACATGGACATGCAGGACCAATCAAGCGATCTTTTTATATTTTCATCTTTTTAAATTTCAACTTAAAAAATAAATGAATATGAATAATAAATTAAAAACTAAGATTAGACCTTTGTATTATTCTAATTTACTATTTTACCTGTTACTTTCATACTGCTTCTCAATCCTATATTAGAAATGTTGACTTACTTTAAAAGATTGCATTATTAGTTATATTTTTCAAATGAACGTATGCGCGGGCCAGATTTCAAAACCCTTGCGTGAGCGCGAGCCGGCCCGCCCATAAATTGGGCCTGAAATTTTGGGTTCCCACTTCGAGAAAGTGGATGCTGTAACAGCAACAACACGTGGTGCTCGTATAGCTCCTCCGGCTGGTCCGAGAGAGTCATGTTAGTGTGGTTCCCGGTCACTCATGAGTTGCCACGTGGAGGGATGGGCCCACTTAGTGTCCTTCTGCCTTCTTCCTAGCTTTCTTCCCATCCTGCCCAGGCGAGAAAATATTCAGTGGTTGCTAACCACCAGGTCACCATCCTACGTGGCGCGCGTGAGCTGAAGTGGCTGCATTGAAAGATCGACACGTGACCTCTGATCTGGACCGGCCACGAAATGGAAAAGTCTAAAAGTTGAGTTTTCTTTTTCTCGTTCCGCAGGCTGGCTGTCAGAAAAGGACAAGACAATAAATGCTCGGACTCCCACTTAAAAAATTCTCTCTCTTAATTTCAATTTTCAGAGCTCTTTACGTTCTTTCTTGAAGAAGAACAGCCCAGACACTTCTCTTTCTTTCTCCAGCGAGTCCACTGCCTCCACCTCTCCAGAAAGCCTCGCCGATCGTCACCTTCCCCCAAGAGCTCCGTCGGTCGCAACTGGTTCCCGCCTTCGCCTCCGCCGTTGCCTCTCGATGCGCCATCGGTGGTTCCAACGAGCTCGAGTAAACCTTGCACGCGCTTCGCTCCTCTCTCTCGCCTGGGTTTTGGGAAATCAAGCGACGAAGAAGAAGCTTCCCCATTTTTTCTGCTTTTTCTTGGAGACATTTCTTGTTTTCGCCCAACCTGTATCCTTGTTTCGACACCGCCATTTGAAAAGCTCCTTTGTCGTTGTTAAGCTCAAAATCCTCTTGGTGTTTTATTCTCTGTTGAAGTTCATTTCTCTTGACACTGTACAAATACTCTGTTTTTTTTTCCCCTTTTCTTCGCCCGGTTTTGATTTCGAGCTCAAAAACACCTTATTTGCAAATATTTTTTCCCTTCATTCAAACACCCACAATGTGCACGCATTTTTTTTAATGGGTGTGTTTTACCTGTTCAGGATCCTAACACGTATGGGAAGATGCGAGTGTGCATGACGGTGTTGACATTGATCAAGGCTTTGGAGGGTGAAGCTTGCATCTTCATCATGACGTTCAGATAAACCCCTTTCCTTGGAAATATCTAAAGAAGCGAGGGCTTCGAGATGGCAAGCCTGGAGAGGTCACGGAGGAAAGTGTGGAGGAGGGTTTTCATCTTCATGGAGCTGGGAAGAGAAGGTGGAAGCTTTATGGAGAAACTACGAAGACGAAAAGGATGGAAAGTTTTGCATCTCGATGAAGCAGATATCTTTAGCCTAGTAATCATGGGCTTCTTTAGGTTCTTGATGTGCATTTGTGAGGCAAAAGCTGGTGTCTTTTTTATCGTGTAGAGCGATGGATATATAGAGAGAGAATTCTGCTTGTTTATATTGATGAATATATTGATTCAATTATTTAATACTGTAGCGTCATGTTGAGCCCCTAAACGCTGAATCGTTGAGTTGATACGTGGTCTTTTTTGTAAATGGAGAAGAAAGACACGGGAAGCGGAGAAGAGATTAGCAAGCAGTTGTGGCCAAACTGGAGAATCTGTATCTCATGCTCGCAAGTACCCAAGCTTTCTCTGGAGTTGCAGAGGCAAAGAAACGTCTCACCTTCTTGACTATTGACGACTGATTATTGGAAGCCAATGACGCATCATTAGATAATCAATCTCCAACTTTGGCTGCGAAAATGTAGTTTGTGTCTCATGTTTCTATTTTATGGGTGTTTTTGGCTTCAAATTTTTGAGCAGGTTGAACGTACCTTTCAGGTTAAGGTTAGAATGTACAAATTAAATGACAAGAGTGGGAATGGCAGGCTTAAAGAAACAAGCCGTTTTCTTTCATGTAAAGTTAGTTAATAACAAGAGACCTTTTTACATGCTTCAATTTTTTCCTTCAGTCTTTCCTCAAGTTCCCTTCTACTTATACTCATGCTTCTACTAATATCTACTCCATTCAAGCGTTGCTCATTTCCTCACCTATCTTTCATCCTTAATCCTCAATCCTTTACTGGAAAAGCCCTGAGTAAGTCAAAATCTGGCGTTCAACATTTTAGGCAAAAAAATCATCAGCTCCTTATTTGATGCCTTCCATCCCACAATTGCAACCATTCACGAAGAATTAAAACTATTCAGTATGCCATCTACGTCCATCTCCCCGGCGGGTAAGCTAATGTTGCATAAGGTCAGAAAATGAAAATCAAAATGCAGGTTCAACATTTTAGGCAAAAAATCATCGTCTTCGTAGTTTCTTCATGAAGCTTCCACCTTCTCTTTCCAGTTTCCAGCTCCATGAAGATGAAAACCCTCCTCCACACTTTCCTCCGTGACCTCTCCAGGCTTGCCATCTCGAAGCCCTCGCTTCTTTAGATATTTCCAAGGAAAGGGGTTTATCTGAACGTCATGATGAAGATGCAAGCTTCACCCTCTAAAGCCTTGATCAATGTCAACACCGTCATGCACACTCGCATCTTCCCATACGTGTTAGGATCCTGAACAAGTAAAACACACCCATTAAAAAAAATGCGTGCACATTGTGGGTGTTTGAATGAAGGGAAAAAATGTTTGCAAATAAGGTGTTTTTGAGCTGGAAATCAAAACCGGGCGAAGAAAAGGGGAAAAAAAAACAGAGTATTTGTACAGTGTCAAGAGAAATGAACTTCAACAGAGAATAAAACACCAAGAGGATTTTGAGCTTAACAACGACAAAGGAGCTTTTCAAATGGCGGTGTCGAAACAAGGATACAGGTTGGGCGAAAACAAGAAATGTCTCCAAGAAAAAGCAGAAAAAAATGGGGAAGCTTCTTCTTCGTCGCTTGATTTCCCAAAACCCAGGCGAGAGAGGAGCGAAGCGCGTGCAAGGTTTACTCGAGCTCGTTGGAACCACCGATGGCGCTCCGAGAGGCAACGGCGGAGGCGAAGGCGGGAACCAGTTGCGACCGACGGAGCTCTTGGGGGAAGGTGACGACCGGCGAGGCTTTCTGGAGAGGTGGAGGCAGTGGACTCGCTGGAGAAAGAAAGAGAAGTGTCTGGGCTGTTCTTCAAGAAAGAACGTAAAGAGCTCTGAAAATTAAAATTAAGAGAGAATTTTTTAAGCGGGAGTTCGGGCATTTATTGTTTCGTCCTTTTCTGACAGCCAGCCTACGGAACGAGAAAAAGAAAACTCAACTTTTAGACTTTTCCCTTTCGTAAACGGTCCAGATCAGAGGTCACGTGTCGATCTTTCAATGGAGCCACTTCAGCTCACGCACGCCACGTAGGATGGTGACCTGGTGGTTAGCAACCACTGAATATTTTCTCTGCCCAGGCCCTCTCTCCTCCTAGCCTGCACGCTGTCTCTCCTACGCAGCGCATTTATTGCGATTCTCAAACGAAGAAAAGAGAAGCCCGTTCCTCTGTCTCTCTCCATTTCTTTCCTTTCGAAATTTTGAATCTCAAATTTTCTCTCTCTGCACTCGTTGCTGCTCCGCCGTGCATCAAGCGGCCGTCCCCTTGCCGTAGCCGACGAACCATATTACGGCCGCCCCTACTCCAGTGCTCGCTCGCTTCTCTCTTTGGGCTCATTGCTGCTCCATCATTCGTTCCGGCGTTCCCGGGATCGCAGAGGCAGCACGCGGAGGAGAAGCAAGCCTCTTCGAGCTCCCCTCAACGTCGGTGAGCGTCGCCCACCGAGCGAGAACCCCACACACGGAAGGCTCGGAGGCGAGGTTGCTGGAGAAGCTGGTGCCGTACGCTGCCAGCTTGGTGCTGAGCTGCCTCGTCGTGTTCGCAGGGCTCTGCCACCTCGACCCGAACCGGGAGGCCTCCAAGAAGGCCCTTGAGCACAAGAAGGAAATGGCCGAGCGGCTTGGTCACCCCCTTATCTAGACCAATCCGTACGAGGTTAGGCTCTCTGAAATTCCGTTCTTTGGGATCGTTTCGCCCTGCACGGTGTTGGGGATTTGAGGTTTGGGTGGCTTGGATGGAGGGTTATGCAGCGTTCGATGTGCTTATGTGGGAGAATTTGGGAGCTTTTTGCCTTTGGTCAAGTTGTCATGAGTTTATGACTGAGATGAGATGAATCGAATTGCTCGCCACTAGCAAAATGCTTGTTGCATATTTCGTTCGGGGTTTGATAGGATTCCGTATGCCCGAGCCCTAACGGTACTTCTACTACGATTCTTTGCACGGTCAACCGTATAGAATACTTTACCCAATGAGGCAGAGCTTATGTTTTTCTAAGATACTCATTTTGCTTGATGTGAGTGAGATTTGTATTTCTTGCCATTAATGCAGGTCAGGTAGGGCAGCTGTTTGTTAGTATTATGGTTTCATTTGTTATCTTGCTTTTAGGACTTTTTGATGGGATAATATGAATTTTGGAATTGACAATAATGTGAATCCTTGCTGGTAGGTTGACCGGGCAAAAGAAATATACAAATTGACGGATGAGTATAAGATCAAGGGTACTCCAGATGTTTACACTATCGCTATTAATAGTTGCAGCCAGACCGGAGATTGGGAATTTGCTCTGAGCGTGTACGATGACATGAAAAAGAAAGGCGTGGTTCCTGACGAGGTATTGTTAATCGTAATTTGAACACATTTAACCTGGTTATCGAGGCTAGGTAAGAAAGGCGTTCTCGAGTATTTAGTCTCAATGTTGTTCCAGAGAATGCATTATGTTATTTTCCTGCTTTCTAGTTGCACTTAACTATAGAAAGGGAGATTCATTGATTATGCCTTCTGATTTCTATCTTCAGCCTTTTACAAAGAGCCGTTCATGGAAGTAGCTTATTCTTTTCTTCTTCTGTGCAGATTTTTCTCAGTGCATTAATAGACGTTGCAGGGCATGCTGGGAGGGTTGATGCTGCATTTGATATTATAGAAGAAGCAAGGACTTGTGGGATGCATCTTGGAATTGTATGATACAGTTCTTTAATGGGTGCTTGCTGTAATGTACGACTTCTGCTGATTCTGAAATTTATGACAAATTACGTTGTGGAATGGAACTAGTTATTAACTGAAGGATGTCCTCATTGATCTACAAATTTGGCGCTTACAAGATAGACTCTGTTTTAACAATATTCTTCAGATTATTTTGCTCAAATTGCAGTCTTCATTATTTTCTTTGCAGAAAGGATGACCCTGAAACTGGCATTGCGCTCTTTTCACAAGCTAAAAAGGACGGGGTTGCTCCTAATATTACCATGTGTAGATGCATGATTGGTAAGTCTGGTAAATTTGATTAATCGCGAGCATTGAGTGCCTCTGACATATCTTTTCCTTACTGTTGCTAGTGTTTCCTTGTCTAGTCTCCGTATTTGAAATTATTAGTGTTCTGTAAGATGAAAGCTACATTCCTTGATAACATGCCAGTTAAGAGACAACACTGATGAGCAGAATCATTTTTTGAAGTGGATGTTCGAAGATTGGTATATTTTCATAATACAAAGCCTGAATTTGGAGAATCATTTGTGTCACTGTGTTGTGAGGTTTTGGTAATTGCTGAAGTAAATGCGACCGTGACCTTTCAGCTATTATACTACTTTCTAATAGACTGCATCATTTAAAGCAGTAATCTTTATTCATGCTACTATGTTATCTTCCTGTTGATAAAGTGAGCTATATGTACTTTTTAAGCTGACATTTGCAACCTGTGACAAATTGCCCATCTAAAATTAAACAATTACGCAATGTCTCATTGATGCCAAAGGTTCTTGGGGGTTTGTTTCATACATTTATGTATTTATTTTTTGGGGGGTGGATGATTGAGGTTTCAGTGCCAGGAACTACATGTGGCACCTAAGAGCTGTTTCACCTTTTGGTCAATTTATGTAATTTCTAAAGTACATATACTGCCTCGTAAAGACGGAATAATATGTTTTTGATTTTTCTTCTAGAGTTAGGTATATGCAATTTGCATTAGCTTAGGGGAAAATTCGTTTATTGAATAATAGAAAGATTGAGGTCAGGATATTGCACCTTTATGTTCTCATCAATTCGATAGTTTCTGCATATTCATATATCTTTGGTTGTATCCTACATTAGGAAAGCTTTCCAGCTGGTCAAATGTTTCAGCCATCATCTGTTTAGATTGTGATATAAAGTGATTATGACAAACTCACCAGTTATCTAGTCTGAACTCCTTGAAGGAAGTGTCTCTGTAAGTTCTATTTTGATCTTGGTTTCTTTTTCTTTATCCTTTCTCTTTGTTTGGCATGAATGTCTCGCTGTGTCTTATTATATTCTCAATAATTTCAGTTTCATGGCTTTGTATACGTTCTTGCCGAACAAGATAAACAACTGGTTGCTTACTTAAATGATATGTTCGAGATTTCCAAGGGCAATAAGCTGGTTGTAGTACAATGGTTTCACAAAATTGATGACGGTAGGATTGCTTTGCCTTGTGTTTTTTTATGACAGAGATTTTCTTTTCTGTTTCCAAGATCTTAGCATCGAATGTATAGATGTTTGGAGCTTGTTATTTTGATAGCTTTAATCAAATAGTTATAATTGTATTCTTGGATTTACATTCATTATCTTCATCGCATTGCCATTGGCCAAAGCTAACTCAATTACTCTCCCTTTAGCTCTTTCTCTCTCGTGTTAAATGTTTCCAACATTCATATCCATGAAATTGTCATCAATGAAGTGGGCAGATCGAAAAGAGTAATGAATGGTTTCTTCGAGTACGTTTGTGGCCTTAATCCCTTTCATGGATTAACACTCCAAACAATCTATTATTTATAATTGCAAAAATAGAGTACATGTGCTCAACAATTAAGCTTCCTAAACAGCACATGAGATAATCACTGGGGGTTCGCCCCAGTGGCCATCCTTCCATCTTGGAAGGGGGAGGTTGGGGGTTCAAATCCCCACCCGGGAGGATTGGGGTGGGGACGATTTCATTTCGTGAGTGGGTTTGACCCCACGCCCCTGCAAAGGAGGCAGGGCAAAAGTCGAGTAGTAGGATTAGCATAAGACTGACCAAAAAAACAGCACATGAGATACTGACAAAAAAAAAAAAAAAAAAAAAAGAAGCACATGAGACAAGGGAATTCTTACGAGCATAAAAAGCAATAATTGTGTTGCTAGAAGTATATGCTTGTGTTGCCAGTTCTGGAAGCAAGACAGCGGCAAAAATAGAATACATAAGAAAATTTAGTATATTTCAACATCTTGATGGTCATAGGCCATTGTGATAAGCTCCTGATTCGTTTATCGTTTCTTGCATTTTCATATTAAATTTGGGTCCAGCAGGGATCGTTTCTCTAATCCAGTCATGACTAACTTTCTCTCGAGTACCCTGGCTTCGTTAACTTTATAAAACCAGCAGTCCACTTTGATGCCGAAAGGCTTCCTCAACAGTCCAGTCTCAAAGACCTCTCTCGAGTACCCTGACTTTCTCTCGAGTACCCACCCGCTGCAGCTCATTGCGAAAGACCTCTCTTCGCTCAGCTGGAGCCTGCAAATGGAAGATAGACATGCAGACAATCGAGGCAATGCAAAGTCACCCAGCTTTTGACAGACAAAGAAGTCGGTAACATCTACTCCAATATCTTAACAATTGTAATAACGAATTTATTGAACTATCTAAGCCTAGGCATTGATCTCACATGTCTACTTGTCTTAATCTGCTTCATAACAACGATACATCAGCGCATGACAATAGTCCCACACCTCTGATAAAAATGCTCAATCCTTTAGCTAGTTCTTATATTCATGAATGCTTATATATTAATAAGAGAAAAAACTAAATTACATACAGCCTCTCAAAAATATCTTTTAAAAGTTAGTCAACTATTTGCATAAAAAACTTCAGGGCCTCTGTTCAGCATAGTTGAATATGAGCACCACTTTTTTTCTCATAGCATGTTAATCAACAATGGTGCTCAATCAGACCCACGGTTTATGCCATCTTGTTGAATCCGTAGCATTCCATGTCAATATCATTCATACATCAGGAGTTGCAAATTACAGCACAGAAAATTAGAACCAAAAAGACCTAACATCAGACTGATCACCGGTAATTCGAAGACCTAAACACACACACGTGGTGGATGCATGTGGGCGTGCGCAAATAAGCCTTGCATGCAGATGCCGCCAAACCACACAGGCAGTTGAGACAAACAACAGAGTTCATAACAACAAAAGGTCGTATGCAGTGTTGTCAATAAGACAAAGAAACTCTGCATCTACACATCTACACCAGCAGCAGCCACAACTTCAGAAGTACCTTTCAAAGACTTCGGTGGTACTTAAGAAACAATGGTATAGCATCCCTCATTCTTCTATAAGTGAAAGGATAAAACACAAGATTTCATTCGAGTAAGATAACAGTGGTAAATGACATGCTTCCCCACAATGTGACAGCTAGAACTAAACGAATGGGGGCTTTAAACTAAATTCCTGCAGAGATTGTCAGTTGAAGTGCAAAATCTCTGCCAGAAAAATATAGAAAGAGAAATGAGTGATTTCTCCTACAATGAAAGTGGGCATAGGTAGACTTGATATCAAATGAAAGAACTAATATATTCTTATTTGTTAAGGACACGCAGAAAACAAAGTATCTAAAGAACAATATATGAAAAGCTTCTGATGGTACATTAGGCAGGAATAGCCATTGAGATGAACTTAACAACACAGAGCCATACGTGGATTTCAGCAAGTATGCATCCGTGCAATGCCATGACCATGAATGCACAATGCCTCAGTGCACCGCTTACTTTAACATAGTTCTTCCAGGGATACCTAAATGCTCTGTATGGACCATGAGGTGGCTCCCAGATAGCAAAACCCAACTTCTCGCATAACAGAATGGAAAATGGGAAGAATAAGAAAACAAGATCAACTAATATTTCAAATAAAGCAGATGAGCAGAAAATTACCAGAGCATCTTCTTTGCTTGTGGATTCTACAGCTGCTCTGTAACCATTATAGAGTGGATCATCGGAGGCCTGATAAGTAAGAATTTTCGAGGGAACCCTTTCATATTCAATACAATTGAGGTACCCATTAACACAACCTAATGAGAAGCAAAATTAGATAAAGTGAACAGGAGGGATGAGAAGCAAAATAGAATAGACAAAATTACTAATCAGAGAATTTTTAGTAATCTTTAGAAAACAGAATTATAAACCTAGGGTGAACCTTCCAAAGATGTTGCAACCCCCCATGAAGTTCTTAACTACTAACTTATGCAAGTCCTCGCCAGCCTAGATGGGAAAAATGCAAATATTTACTGCCAGGCCAACACCAACACCTAGTGCAATCAGGAAGAAGCGAGCAACAGCTGTGCCTAGTCACCGAGCCCAATCGCTGACCGACTTCGCAGCATGCAGTGGTAGGACATGTGCCTCTGGCTCCACTCCCACCTCACCACGGCCTAATCTCTGCTCCCCTTCCTCCGCCTCAGGAAGAAACAGCCCTCCCTCCTCCAATCGATCGACGAAGCACAATTATTACGGCCTTAATGTGCTTCGTTGGCAACGGCGAGGAACGGCTACTCGACAAACAACAGAGCAGCACTGAGCATGGAGAGAGAAATGAGTGAGCGCTAAAGCAGGGGCGCATGCTTCGTCAACAACAACGGGGGAACAACTGCTCCACGAACGCCAGAGCAGCAACGAGCACGGTAAGAGAAGAGAGTAAGCACTGGAGCAGGGGCACCTCCTTCGTCGGCTCAGGCGGGGAACAGCCACTTCATGAATGCCGGAACGAACGTCAGAGTAGCAATGAGCACGAAGAGAGAAGCAAGCGAGCACCAACGCAAGGGTGGCCATAGTGTGGTTCGTCAGCGACGATGGGGGTTACGGCCGCTTGACGCACAGCGGAGCCGTAACGAGTACAAAGAGAGAATTTGGGATTCAAAATTTTGAACCCTTCGTGAGGAGAAAGAAATGGGCTTCACAACTGCTGGAGAGGAACGAAAATCGTCTGCTTCCATTTCCTTTTTCCATGCCGTAACAAATGCATTGCAGAGGAGGCATGCAAGCTGACAAGAGAGAAACCGTGTGCAGGCTAAGATAGGGAAAAGAAGGCTAGGGATCGGAGGGAAGGAGGAGAGAGGGGAAGATGGCAGAAGAATCAAGTGGGCCCACGCTTCCACGTGGCGTCGCGTGAGTGGTCGGGGACCACACTAACAAGGGGCTCCTGGATCACCCAATATTTTATCGGGAATGGAGATAGGGAATGGGTGACCGGCTATCCACGGTGGATTTCGGGCCTCGTCTACATGGAAGGTGCTGATTGGGTGGGTTGCGTTTGGGGGAAAATGACGAGAAAATATTGGGTGAGCAAAATACTCCATGGAGGTCATGCAGAAAACCATTCAACGACGGACAGTCTCATCCGAACCCACATGGAAAATATTCAAAATTATTACAGACCCTCTCTCTCTCTCCTCTCCTCTCTATCTCCCCGTTGAAATCGCTCCCTTTCGTTACAGAGCGGTTAAAAGAAGAAATTTCTCTCTCTCACTCTCTCAGTTAAAAATCACTCCGAAGCTCATGTTTTTTCCTCACCTCCACTCTGCTCTCTCTTTCCTCCGACGTGACGCCTCCACTAGTTGCCTTTGCCATCACCGAAGCCGATGCCTCCCAGAATGTAATATTAAGCTAGTGGGCCCCAAAAGAAGAAATGGAAAAAGAAGTTGAAACGTCAATAAAGCAAAAAGGAGAGGGGAGAGGGCTCGGCTAAATAGAAGCTGAGAGGTCCCTCGACCAGAAAGAAAAGAAAGAAAAGAAGAAGAAGAAGAAGAAGAAGAGAAAGGGGAAAGAAAGGAAAGGAGTTTTGGCATGTGCACGCCTCGGATGCCTCGCCAAGCCGACTTGACTCCATATCATAGACCCGGTAAGAGATTAGGCTCGTTCGTCCAATTGAAATAATTTATGGGTTTAGGGTTCAAATTCGGAATTTTTGGAAAATCGAGCGGCGAAGTCCGATTTTGGAGTCGTTGAGCCGCGTATTTTTGTAAGAATGGTAGTTTAGGGTGTTGTGGAGCCGTGAGATTTTACGGATCGTGATTTGAGCTTATGGTTTGTCCGAAACAAAATTTCAAAGTTTCCCGCGTGTAATGAACAGTACGCGTCCAGCAGCTTTGGGCCCGTATTTTGTCATTTTTCGGCTTGATTTTGGGATGGTCAAGTTGGGATTCTTGTAATATGTGTCAAGGGCTCTCTATTTACTATAAGTACGTTTGGACCGGGGTTCGGAGGAGAAAGTTAAGGCGCGATTAAGTTTTGCATTTAAACTCCGTGTTGCGAATGGCTTGAACAATCGCCTTGGTTATGCGATTTGTTAGCGCGTAGAAGTCCTTTTAGTAGAATTAAGGCATAATAGAGTTTTATTAGATTTTAACATTATTTCTCGGTTATTTGTTAGGGCCTTGAGTTCGACGATACGAGTATCGTTTGTCGTTTGGTCGTGGCGACGAGGTGAGTGGTACTATATCTTATTTGGTTTTGTAAAATCATGTCTTGAAGTATATATATGTATATATATTGAATCGAGAAGAGCATTTTTATTGCATAAAAGCCAGATCGAGCAATTGCTACCCTTTGGTTGATTGTGAATGTTTGAAAAGCATGTTATACAAGGTTTGTGGAGAAATATATATGAAATTGCTTTGCGATTGATTTTGAAAAGATTTATGATGATTTGAGAAATAGATATGAAACAGATGATGGGCTATGCTGTGAAATATTATTTGTTTGGTTTAAGATATTGGTTTATGGATTGGATTTCTGGTATTGGAGGATGGTTATTTATCTTTCAATATGATTTGTGAACCCAGTGAGGGTTTTTGGGGTATGCATACCAGGTTTAGGATATCCTTCTGGGCCTAGCCATCAGCTTTATAGGTGGAGACCTTGCCAAAGGGAGAATCTTGGTCGCCTTGTCACAAGGCGTTGTGTCGTGACCATGGTTAGTTATTGAGCAAAAGATTAGTCGATGGATATAGACCATTGATATGTGTTTTTGATGGAGATTATTCAATGGATTTGACCATTGATACTTGACTTTTGATGGCGCTTTAAATGAGTTTTCCATATTAATATAAAGTTTTGATGATAAGAAATAACTCTTATATGATTCGATATGTATTTTATATATTGAGTCGGCATTATGAAGTTTGGTATTGTTTTGTATACCTGCATAGTGGTTGTTCGATCTGCTTAGAAGATATGTACTATTCACTGAGCTGTTGTTGCTCATCCCACTCCTCCTTTAATCTTTTCAGATTCTTCGGTTAGCGGCGAATAGAGCGAGAGCGCCGTCGCTGGGAAACTTTTGGGGAGTTCTATTTTTGTTTGGTATGGTTTAAGAAAGTGGTGCACATGATCCTTGCTAGTGGTTGGATTGTCTAAGTTCTAAATGTATACCTCTTTTTGGTGGATTATAGAAACTCTGATATTGCAATCAATTTGATGGTTTATCTTATATGTATATATATGGTTTGATATATATATAAGTTGATATCAGGTTGTTGGTTGTGTTTGAGGCTGCGTCCTTTGCAGTATGGAAGGACGGCCATGTCATCCCCATTCCTTATAGTTTTGGGGTGTGACACAGAACCCCGCCGTCACGTTTTCCCCTCACTCTCCCGACCTCCGCAAAACGGGGCTCTCTGCTCATGAACCGGCCTCTGCCTCCCCGAGCCCTGCCGTCACCTGTCGAATCCCCTCCGACCTTGCAACGTTTGCGGACATCAAAATAATGGTGATCGCAAGGGGAAGCGAAACTCTCTCGTTCATTTTGGACCAAGCACAAAACTTTCATCCGGTCGCTAAACCTAAACCTAATGCACGACGACCTCCCTTGTACTCTTCCCTGTCAGGCTATCCCGGTTGAAATTGCCGTCAAAGGGACAAGCCAATCGGGTGTCGCCTCTGTAGAAGGTTGAGTATTTCGTTGAGGAATTCGGGAGGTCTCGATACCCTCCTGGGTTTTGGCCGGCGGAATATGCCACTAAGATAGTATCGATTCCAACTCCATCGCTACTCGATTTTCAAGAACTCAGGTACCTCTCTCGATTCCACCTCCATCACAACCATTACCAATGATGGCCAAAATGCACAGCAGGCTGCGATGTACAGTAAGGTCTAATCGCTTCCTGGGCAAACTCTCGCCCCACGATTCTCTTTGATCCCCAGAAGCCACCAGACGTCTCGATTGAAGAGCCATATATTCTAGCCCTGATCGAATATCGGGCTTGTAAAATCTTCCAAGAAGGATCATTCCCTTACGCACACATCAAACGCTAGAAATTCTCATCAGGTAGCTTCTTTGTCACAAGACTTTCCTTGAAGATTCTCTTTGATACTTGCTGATAAATTGGATGTGCGAAATGGATATGCTGAAGTACAATTACCAATCATGCGGTGATCAATCCGTGTTGAGTAATGTACAAGAGGCCAGTATCTCTTTTTGCCTGTAACATCTGTACTGTATCTGCAAACTGCTAGATTTTTATTTCCAGAACATCAACGTGACCATAAAAGAAGTTCATAAGAAGTATGGAAATGCTCGGTCAAGACATATCCCCTAAAAAAGTCAACAGAGAAAGATTTGCATAGTTCATGCTCAATGAGCAATATTTAGGTCGAGAGTTGTCGACCCCAAAAGGCAGCTCAAGAGGTAAGCATTCCCTCACACTTATAAACCGACCACCAGCCCATTTCATAACCGATGTATGACAACCTCGACACAATACATGTGGAACAAAAGCGAACGGTAATGCATTGTCCTCATATAACAAGAACATGTCTATCCAGAAATCATCAACTCTCTATGCGCTTACGTTTCCAATATAAATGGAAAGCAATCAGTTGATTCGGTTTCTTTCCGAGAGAAGAAAGAAGCACCGCATCAAAACAGCACATTTATTAACACCATCAAATCTGCTCTCTACTTGATGTACTACTACGACATGCACTTGAACCCTTCGCCATAGCCTATCTTGCGCACAACGCTGCATGTGAACACCTCAAGGGGCCTAACGGTCTGATCTGCTTGATTCACTTTCCCTTTGCCACTCATCAAGCTGGTGAGCCCGAGGTGATATCGCAGCTCGTCCTTTGAAGCCGCGTGTGGGATATCCGTCTTGTTCCCGAGCATGAGGAAGGGCACTTTAGCAAAGAGCTTCATCTGAAAGGAGGGCATCGAGCTCCCTCTTTGATTCCGCAAACCTCTCCTTGTTGCAGGCATCCACCAGATACACTACGGCATCCACCTAGAGAAGAAAGTGCGGAAGATCAATCGTTCGATATAAATCTAATTGGAAAATGTGTGCCGAAGAGCTGTCCGAGCTAAATTCGTAAGTTAGATGACAAAAGGAGTAGAAAGTCATCAACTCACACATCGCCTCCAACCTAAACGAAATGATGGGACAGGAGGGAGCTCCGCGACATGGATGCATAAGCGAATGCCATCGATACGAACGAAAGCCCTTTGCCTCTATATCTACCTTCTCGAGTTAGAACTGCTATCGACGATCCATCCTTACTAAACAGAGAGCCTTCCCCTCTCGTCCTCAGCAGATAATGTAAACTGTCATCTTCACACTAATGTAGTCGACCCTTTTTCAGCTTTTTCATGCGCACACAGTTACATTTTAAGTATAGATTCATGATGGCAACATCCTTGACCCCATCAACGCTTTTTAACATCCTTAAAAGTTCAAGCATTATATCTGCTGCATCCATCATCAGTCGTGGTCGCAGATGACCACCTTTCAACCCTGCAAAGAACTCTCTTCGCCGCTATTAGTTTTTCGGTTGAAGTTTTCCCGTTTCCAAACTCATGGGGCAAAAAGCATCCAACTACTCTCCCCGCATGCATCATTTTTGCATAGCATTTAGAAACTATTACAGAGTCCGTGAATGAATCAACCAAAGGGCACGCAATTACAGGGGCATCCGAAAACAGGCGCTTTCAGAGGAGAGGAAAAAAGAGCAGAGCTTTACCTTAGCGTAGTAGTCCGGCCAGGCTCTGCGAGCGATCTGGCGACCACTGAAGTCGAAAGCGCTTTATCTTCCCTACACGCAGCTCCTCTGAAGTCGGGAACTGGTGGGCTGGTGCTGAACCAATCTCTGCCAATCAGGGAACCAGACCGGAATTGTTCAGCTCACTTTCAACGGGCATGTTATCATCCTATGAACACGCTATTTACATACATTGTAGACTCAGAAATATACTATAAACCCATGTTCGGGATTGTCCAAGCTTAAGAGTCATGTAATAAATTCATTAGGCGAAATATAGATAGAAGGCCTCGAGAAACGAAAGCAATAAATGACGAAAACAAGAACAGATTGGAGAGACAAGTTCTCGATCACGATAAAAGAAAAAGCAACTTCACGACTGTGTATGTCCATCGAAGGGAGACTCTACATAGTCAAATGAAAGTACCTCATCCTTCAGCATCCGAAGCAGGGTAGTCTTCCCTGAATTATCTAGCCCCAAGAACAAGATCTTCGCTTCCTTCTGCTGCAGCCCCAGAGGCGCCAGGGCTTCACAGGTTCAATCCACCAGAGACATCCCTCCTCTGTTTCTCTTCTTCTTTACAACTGGAAACGAGAAGGACATAAGAAAGCAGAGAGCTTCGGAGCAAGAACTGGAATCCTGGAACTCAGCCTGTGAAACATACCCTATTCGATTGTTGAGGTCGCAAATTTAACATTTTTTGCTAAATATTATTTTAACTAGTAAATGTTGCAAATATTCCATTTTTTTAGTATATTTGCAACCTTTACCATAGGTACTTCACACTTAAAACAATCTTTAGCAAAAAATGGTATATTTGTAACCTTTACCATAGGATCTCAACTATTTTAACACTTAAAATAATATTTAGCAAAAATGGCTAAATTTGTGACCTCAACAATATTATTTTAACTAGTAAAGGTTGCAAATATTCCAAAAAAAAAAAAAAAAATGGAATATTTGCAACCTTTACCATAGGTACTTTTCACTTAAAATAATATTTAGCAAAAAATGGTATATTTGCAACCTTTACCGTAGGATCTCAAATATTTTAACACTTAAAATAATATTTAGCAAAAAATGTTAATTTTGCGACCTCAACAATCGAACATTTCCAGGTTCCCTACCTGTCCACTCGAAATACCTGTGCATTAGACAAGCTATCGCGACTTAGCAGATGATCTCAGAGAATGTCTTTAGTAGAATCTTAAGGGATGAATATTTTAACACTTAAAATAATATTTAGCAAAAAATGTTAAATTTGCGACCTCAACAATCGAATAGGGTATGTTTCACAGGCTGAGTTCCAGGATTCCAGTTCTTGCTCCGAAGCTCTCTGCTTTCTTATGTCCTTCTCGTTTCCAGTTGTAAAGAAGAAGAAAAACAGAGGAGGGATGTCTCTGGTGGATTGAACCTGTGAAGCTCTGGCGCCTCTGGGGCTGCAGCAGAAGGAAGCGAAGATCTTGTTATTGGGGCTGGATAATTCAGGGAAGACTACCTGCTTCGGATGCTGAAGGATGAGGTACTTTCATTTGACTATGTAGAGTCTCCCTTCGATGGACATACACAGTCGTGAAGTTGCTTTTTCTTTTATCGTGATCGAGAACTGTCTCTCCAATCTGTTCTTGTTTTCGTCATTTATTACTTTCGTTTCTCGAGGCCTTCTCTATATATTTCGCCTAATGAATTTATTACATGACTCTTAAGCTTGGACAATCCCGAACATGGGTTTATAGTATATTTCTGAGTCTACAATGTATGTAAATAGCGTGTTCATAGGATGATAACATGCTCGTTGAAAGTGAGCTGAACAATTCCGGTCTGGTTCCGTAATTGGCAGAGATTGGTTCAGCACCAGCCCACCCAGTTCCCAACTTCAGAGGAACTGCGTGTAGGGAAGATAAAGCTCAGAGCTTTCGACTTCAGTGGTCGCCAGATCGCTCGCAGAGCCTGGCCGGACTACTACACTAAGGTAAAGCTCTGCTCTTTTTTCCTCTCCTCTGAAAGCTCCTGTTTTAGGATGCCCCTGTAATTGCGTGGCAATTCATTCACGGATTCTGCAATAGTTTCTAAATGCTATGCGAAAATGATGCATGCGGGGTGGATCATCCTACTGAGAGTAGTCGGATGCTCTTTGCCCCCTGAGTTTGGAAAACGGGAAAACTTTTTCTTAAACCGAAAAACTAATAGCGGCGAAGAGAGTTCTTTGCGGGGTTGAAAGGCGGTCATCTGCGACCACGACCGATGATGGATGCAGCAGATAGAATGCTTGAACTTTTAAGGATCGTAAAAAGCGTTGATGGGGTCAAGGGTGTTGCCATCATGAATCTATACTTAAAATGTAACTATGTGCGCATGGAAAAGCTGAAAAAGGAGTTATCTGTTGACTAGTTATAGATCATAAGGGTAAAGATGACAGTTTACATTATCTGCTGAGGACGAGAGGGGAAGGCTCTCTGTTTAGTAAGGATGGATCGTCGATAGCAGTTCTAACTTGAGAAGGTACATATAGAGGCAAAGGGCTTTCCTTCATATTGATGGCATTCGCCCCTGCATCCATGTCGCTGAGATCCCTCCTGTCCATTTCGTTTAGGTTGGAGGCGATGTGCGAGTTGATGGCTTTCTACTCCTTTTGTCATCTAGTTTACGAATTTAACTCAGATAGCTCTTCGGCACACATTTTCAATTAGATTTATATCGAACCATTGATCTTCGGCACTTTCTTCTCTAGGTGGATGCAATGGTATATCTGGTGGACGCCTGCGACAAGGAGAGGTTTGCGGAATCAAAGAGGGAGCTCGATGCCCTCCTTTCAGATGAAGCTCTCACTAAGGTGCCTTTCCTCGTGCTCGGGAACAAGATAGATATCCCGCATGTGGCTTCGGAGGACGAACTGCGATATCATCTTGGGCTCACCAGCTTGACGACTGGCAAAGGGAAAGTGAATCTTGCAGATCAGACTGTTAGGCCCCTCGAGGTGTTCATGTGCAGCATTGTGCGCAAGATGGGATATGGTGAAGGCTTCGAGTGGATGTCGCAGCACATCAAGTAGAGAGCAGATTTTATGGGGTTAACAAACGTGCTGTATTGATGCGGTACTTCTTTCTTCTCTCGGAAAGAAACCGAACCGTCTGTTTGCTTTCAATTTATATTGGAAACATAAGCACATAGAGAGTTCATGATTTCTGGATAGACATGCTCTCGTTTTATGAGGACAATACATTATAGTTTGCTTTTGTTCCACGTGTATTGGAACTCAGTCATTGCTCCCCAAATAAAGTACTCTGCCTGGATTGTAAGCTTATCATTTATAATGATACAGCTGGTATTTCTGGTCTTTCTGAGGGTCGAAAGCTCTCGACCTAACTACTGGTCATTGAGCATGAACCATGCAAATCTTTCTCTGTTGATTTCTTTTGTAAGGGTGGATATGTCTTGACCGGGCATTCTGGTACTTCTTATGAACTTATATCGTTGCATCGATGTTCTGAAAGTAAATTTAGCTGTTAGCAAATATAGTCCAGATGCTTCAGGCAAAAAGAGACATTAGCCTCTTGTGCGATACTTGATACTGTTTGATCACCACATGATTGGTAATTGTACATAGTGTATTGCGCTTCCGATTTATCTATATATAAAAAGAGAATCTGCGAGGAAAGTCTTGTGACAAAGAAGCCGCCTTTGGAAGGAAAACACTAGTCTTTCCATGAGAAATAGCGAGCCTGATGAGATTTTCTGGCGTTTAATGTCAAGTAAGGGAATGTAGTTCTTGGAAGGTTTTTCGAGCTCGATACTCGATCAGGGCTAGAATATATGGTTCTTAAACCAGGATGTCCGGTGGCTTATGGGGATCGAAGAGAATTGCAGGGCGAGAGTTTGCCCAGGAAGCGATTAGACCTTACTGTACGTTGCAACTTGCTGTGCTTGTTGGCCATCATCTGTAATGGTTGTGATGGAGGCGGAATCGAGAGAGGTACCCGAGTTCTTGAAAATGATTAGTGACGGAGGTGGAATCAGTACTTCCTTTGATGGTATATCCCGTTCGATTGGATGGCCTGCACCGAGAAGAGTACAATTGAGGTCGCCGTGGTTATGGTTGAGGTTCAGCGATTGGATGAAAGTTTTGAGCTTGGTCCGGAATCAACGGGAGAGGGTCGCTCTGCCTCTCGATCTTTATCCTTTCGTGTCGGTGAAGGGTTGCGAGGTCGAACGATGTACGAGGAGTGGAGCTATATCTGCGCAATGAAGTTTCTCATTGACGATACCCACATTTACGTGATCGCCTTTTCTTCTTTTTTTTTCTTTTTTTTTTCTTTTTCCATCATCACCTAATGATTGACTAGATATGATGCATCAATTGCCCCACTACTCATCCCACGACTTCCTAGAAAATGGCAAATTGATCATGTCTCTAGGTTGGAAACGAGTTAGCATAAAATATATTTATTATCATGTTATAGATAATCACTTCTTCGGGCATTTTAGTTAATTTATTGTATCCTTTTTCCTTATTTCCCCCAAAAAAATCGAAGGTAGAGATTTATTTTGATAAAAAGAATATGAATATACGCCGTTACTTTGGAAGTCGTGTACATTACATTTGTCCATAAAAAATGCAACCGATGGTTAATGACCTTAATGAAATAAAAATTTAATAAAACAATGCATTTACCCTAAAGTCAGCAGGAGATTTGCATAATTCTTCTTGATTTTCAAACCACTAATCTGCATATGGGATAATAATGTTTATATTAAATTGGAAATTTCTTCTTCTTTTTTTTTTTTTAAGTATAAAGTGCCCGGAAGTCAAAAAATAGTAAAAAAAAAAAAAAAAAAAAAGCTTCTTAATGACCTGGCCTTTTTCCTGCCAATCAAGGAGCCACACCTCATCACCTCATCTTGGTCCGTCCGATTTGCCCGATCAGCAGAAACGTCAAACGCATCCCGACCGTACAATCCGTCACGCCTCGTCTCCCGCGTCGACCACGCTGTCATCATCTCCTTCCCGAGACGTAACCCACCGAATCAGCACCTCCCACGTGGACGAGCCCGACATCCACCGCGGATAGCCGGTCACCCGCTCCCTCTCGACGCGCCACGTGCGCAGTCAACCGGGGATGCGTACCCCTCTCACCGGCTTAGCCAGTAAACTCTGCTTGCGCGCCAAGCATCGAACGGAGAGAATAAATTCAAAACTGCTTCCGGCTAAAGTTGCTTCAAGCTCTCGCCTATCTCGATTCTTTCTCATTGTCGGTTAAGGTTTCTAGGAATTTTCACTAGGGTTTTTGTCGAAAGAGAGGGAAAAAAGAGGGAGCCATGTTTCTAGTGGATTGGTTCTACGGAGCTCTGGCGTCTCTGGGTCTGTGGCAGAAGGAAGCCAAGATCTTGTTCTTGGGGCTGGATAATTCAGGGAAGACCACTCTCCTTCGCATGTTGAAGGACGAGGTACGTTCATTTTACTTCGCAGAGACTCCCTTCAATGGAAACATACAGTTCTGGAGTTGCTTTTTCTCTGATCGTGGTCGAGCATTGTGCTTTTTTTGTCTGTTCTTATTTTAGTCGTTTATTCCTTTTGTTTCTCGAGTCCTCTCTGCACGTCCTTTGGTGAGTTGAATGCATGACTCTTGCGCTTGTGTGGTATGGGTCTATAGTATATTTCTTAGTATACAATGTATAGATATATGTAGCGTGTTCATAGGATGATAACACGCTTCCTGGTCCTGCCATTGGCAGAGATTGGTTCAGCACCCACCCACCCAGTTCCCGACTTCAGAGGAACTGAGTATAGGGAAGATAAAGTTCAAAGCTTTCGACTTGGGTGGTCACCAGATCGCTCGTAGGGTCTGGCGGGACTACTACGCTAAGGTAAAGTTCTGCTCTGGACATCTCTTTAATTGCGTGCCATATGGCCGATTCTTTCATGAATTCTGTAACAGTTTTTGAATTTTATGCAACATGATGCATGTGGGGCAGATCATCCTACTGAGTAGTCTGATGCTTTTGATTAATCATGTTAAACTTGTCACTTCGAATGCTTCATTCTTGTCTGTAGATGTGTTTCTTGACTTTTGAGTTGACATATAGTCGGATGCGTGGCTCTTAACTTTCAGTTCACTGATTTTATTTACTGCATTAAGTTTTCAATAGGTAACCCTGAAATTGAACCTTTAGTTTACTTTGAGATCAGGTTTGACCTTGTTGGATTGAGGTGAGGGAATGCTTATGCAATCGCCACAACTTGGCCGTCGTCCAATTGTACTTACGTTGCTTCTAAACAGGGGCTTTATGTTGGCCCAAAAATTTAAAAAAAAAAAAAAAGGATTTACGGGGACTGATTTTCATTTTCAGTAGTCTGGGTCGGCAAGTGACATGTTTTCATGTTATCTGGTCGTCGGTACGATGGTTTTCTTGCACACTGTTGATTTTTCTTAGTTCTCTTCGGATAACATTGTGTCCTTTGCTAATCCATTTTCAAGATACTGTATATAGCCGGTGTGGCTGACTTGCCGTGTTTATAAGCAGATGTTACTATTTAATCTAATCAAGTAGAAGTGTTGGCCAGTGTATTATTTGGTACTGGTTTTTCCTTGCTGAAAAAATTTCCTTTTTTCTGGGATATACTATGATGCCGGGGTTCTGCGATAGGGGAACCAAGTTTTGCTGAAAAAGTTTCCTTCATGGATTGGTTGGCTTGGCACTCGTTCACACTTGGCATTTTAAAACTTCAAACGATCATGTTATATGATTGTTGTTTCATATTGTTGCTGCACATGTATGGGAGCATGTGAAGCAATCACTCTGTCGAAGATGATGAAGGCTTTGGAACTTTTATATAGGTCGATGCGGTAGTGTACCTAGTCGACGCTTACGACAAGGATAGATTTGCCGAGTCAAAGAAGGAGCTGGATGCGCTCCTCATGGACGAGTTGCTGGCGAATGTCCCGTTCCTCGTCTTGGGAAACAAGATCGACTACCCTTCCGCCGTGTCAGAGGACGAACTGCGGTACTACTTGGGCCTCGCGAACTTCACCACCGGGAAGGGCAACGTCAGCCTCGCCGGCACCAACGTCCGCCCTCTCGAGGTCTTCATGTGCAGCATTGTGCGCAAGATGGGCTACGGCGAGGGCTTCAGATGGCTCTCTCAGTACATCAAATGAGTATTTCTCTTCCTGGGGTGTGTATTTCGATGTAAGAAGCTGAAACTGGCGTGTATAGATAACATATATATTACATTTCATTTAGCTTTTGATAGTAGGCTCGCTCTATTTTGGCGGGACATAACTCTTTTTGCTCAAGAAGTTCTTGTGATCTTCTCATGGAGCAAAGGCAATTTGCTTTGTGTCTATGAATTTTACTCGCAGAGCTAGAAACCCTTAGCTATTTTCACAGACTTGGCTATTTCACTCAGCATGCGCACGAGTGCTTCGGAAGCTCTAGACGCATTCCCTGTGCAGGCTTTAAGAGATTGAGCCAAGAAAGTTCGTAGTTCATATTAATCCATGGTTGGAGTCGTTTGGGGGCAACCATTTGTCGATGACAAGAAGCCATATGATGGCTTTTGATTATCTAGTTTAATTGAATTGAATATTCTTTTTGAAAGGGACATATGTTGACACCAAAAAATGACCAGTTTTGGGTTATTATTGACAAGTATCAAACTTAGTCGATGAGAGTAGAGCTTAGTCAACAATGAATAAAACAACCGGAAGGGAATTGACAACTTGCTAAAGAAGTAATTGACAACACTGAAAGTTATGGTTGAGAGCCTTCATGAAGAGTTGAAACGTTAATTGACAGTCATTGACAATAAGTAATCAACATGAAAATATAATTGTTGTAGTTAAATCTATTGCCACTAATTTAGGATTTTTTTTAACTTCCGTGAATAAGTATTGTTAAAATTATAGGAGATCGTGTAACTTCTTGTGCATGTGGATCAGGAAATAATTTTTTTATTTAAATTAATTAATCGTTTAATGTAAAATCGTTGGTTACCCCAAGTGTATTCATGGTAAGCAGCTACCAATCAATTAAAGAATTTAACATTTTTTTTGTAAATTTATCTTTATCTTTATTTTTGTGTAATTTACATGACTGAATACGATTGTCTCTAACCTCCGTACTTTTAGTTTTCTTATCATTTATTCTTCTATCAAAAACCAAAAAGGACCTTTCGCAACCTGTGTTGATTCATCCATTTATACTTGAAGGATATTTCATCATATCTGATGAAACAATTGCATTATAGCTTTTTAAATATTTCTCATAATACGACGTTTTTAAATTAGTGTAATAAGCCTAAATTGCAACTTGCGCTTTGCGCGGAAAGACTATAAAAATAAGACAATTTCATTAATATTTGAAAATACAATATTTTAATATTCTATAAAAGTTTATCAATTAAAGCTAGATGTTTTCTATGTATTTCATATACCTCTGCAAGCAATACTTGAAGCAAAGTTGATGCAAGATTTTAGAATGCAATTGGTACGCTGACTACGATTAAAACATAATAGTATAGTATACTGACTACAATTACTTTCCTAAATCACACATTAAATCGCATTTAGAAAATTCATTCATGTTGTAACTCATTATGGAGAGATAATTAAGAAATGGTGGGAATTACATAATTGATTCTGGTCGAAAAGACCGTATGGGAAAGTTCATTAATTACTTAGGTGGTGTCTGAGTGGCAGCTCACTTTGTGGAGAACGTAACAAAACAATTCTTCCAACCAAGAAAAGGCCTCTCTATCTATGTCGTCTTAGGTGTTAAGTGCGACCCTTATATTATCTTTGAAAGGGCTAATTGGAAATTAAAAGAACGGATTTAAGCAATCGCGAGGAAATAGAGAAGATTTGAAAGGATTGAGATATAATGTAGTTTGGCTGTTAGCAAGGGCAAGGGGAAAAAGCAGTACACTATAACGTGCATATCCTTTTATGTGTTTAGAAATTGATGTAAAATAAGGACACAACGAGAAAGAAGAAAAAGTTTGTTTATTAAGCATCCATTCATTTGACGAAAAATGTGACCTTTTTGAAAAATATTTTTTTTCGATAAATCATTTTTCGGGAAAATGACGATATTTTTGGTAGTCGGCTAAAACTTGAAAATAAATTAAAAAAATATTTTCTAATGATTGGTATTTGATTTGGTTTTCTGGGAATTACCAAAAAAAAAAATCGAATTCTTTTAATTTTTATATTTAAATATTTTTAAAAAAATATTATATAATTTTTATAATTTTTAAAAATCGAAATTTGTTTTTTTCTTTTTAATTAACTTATTTTTCTTTTCCTTTCTCCTTCTTTCTTCTCCCTCCTCCTTCCTTCGCCGGCCGTGTGCCTCGGTGATGGTTGGTAGCTTGACAATCAGCCAAGAAGCAAGTCGGCAAGCTAAGGGCTTGGCCGATCCAGGCGAGCTCGAGCACCACCAAGGCCAGTGAGCTCAAGCTCACTAGACATAGGCAAGCTCGAGCCTCGCCAGTGATTGGCTACGGAAGAAAAAAATAAAAGGAATTGAAAACTCATTTTTTTTTTAAATTGTAAAAAAGAAAAAGAAAACATAAAAATTAAAGGAAAATGTGTTTGGTGAAAGTGGGTAAGGTGAAAAAGATATGGATAACATTTTACCCTTTCTAAAAAGTGGAAGACATTTTTCTCACTATTGAATGTTTTTTTTTTTTTTAATTAGCGAAAAATGTTTTCTTTTACTAGTTTATTTTCTATGAAATGAATGCGGAATATCCAAAAAAAAATTTTCTAGAAGTTGTTTCTGTGAAATGAACAGAGTCTAAGGCTTCCTTTGTTTTTGCAAAAAATAAATGATTTGAAATTCTTTTCCTAAAAATGATCGCTTGTATTGCTTATGAAATAAATAAACGAAAAATATTCTCATTACCTGCAAAAATGTTTAGACTTAAATTATCGTCGATAATGAAATATTTCCTATTGACTAATTATTTCAAACAATAAAAACGGTTATATTTAGGAAAATGATTTTCAAATTATTTATTTTCGGTGAAACAAATACACTCTAAATATACATATCCCTTGTCCTCTAGAAAATTATCCAAATAGTCCTAAACCTATTGTCTAATGGCCAATCAATCCTAATTTAAAAAAAAAAAAAATTGACCAATTTAATTCTAAACCTTTTTATCTGGATTAGACGCACAAACACAAGAAAATAGAGAGTAAAAGTTAAAAAAAAAAAAAAAAATTGAGACATAACGTTTATCCTAGTTTACCCTTAACTTAGGGTTACATCCAGCGAGAGGATTCTACAATAATTAGCATTTCTCGTATCTCTATTTCAACCCTCAATTACAAGTAAAAGAAATTATATATAAGTAGTAGTAACTATTTTTCAGCCCAAGCCCAAATTACCAACAAATTACGGCTCAAACTATAAACGCCCTCTAGTGTCTTCTTGTCGGTGCGAGTATAAACCATAGCCCAACACTTGTAACAATTTTTCAATATAGTCTTTTGGGCAAATTTTAATCGAAAATTACCGACGTTGTGGTATAATTAGCACTGACCCAAAAAAGCAAAAAAAGAAAGAAAAGGAAAAGAAAAAATTCAAAAACTTAAAAAAGGATTGCAATAATCGTCCTCGTTTGTGCCGTGATGCTCCACTTTAGCGATTTTTGATAATAATAAAAAAAAAAACCAAATGGACTGTATTGAAAAATCGTTATAAGGCTTGAACTACATTTGCAATTTCGATAAAAAAAAATTAGTGTTCTTTTTTGGTCAAAAGTAAACATTTCATTCATATCTTAATATCTACAAATGATACATGAGAGGTTCAAAATAAAGAAAATCTGAAACGGTATAATAGAACAAGAAAGTACAAACTGTAATGATAAACATATTTTCATCCCACAAGAATGGATCCATATCGGCATCACAATAGAACGAACTGCAATCGATCTTCAAATTTCACATTAGCATGAGTGATTAACACACACCATAACTTAGCATTATCATAAGTGATGAGCGGATACCATGATTTCCTTGCAGCGAAGCGGTTGGTGAGGAGCTCAACTCACACTCTACCCTTAAGGATTTTCATAGACGTGACCCACCAAATTTCTATGTAATCTAGCTCTAAGTAGCAGGAATTCAATTATGGCAGCAGTTATTTCACCTTCCTGCTTTTATCACTCGAATCATCTGCACGAGTATGGCTCACCGGATCAGGGGCGTGCGCGGTCGCATTCGATAGCTCTGCTTGGGAATCTTCTTTCCCCGTTAGACATTAATGTTTATTCGCGACGAGGACGTCCAAACCCTAAAGTAGAAAATATAGGGTTTGGTAGATATCAATGTTGGTGAATCTGTAGCCCATTAAAAAAAAAAAAAAATAGTGTCAACGCAAAAATTGGAGAAAAAAAGAAAGATTTAATGATCTGCGACCAAGATTTGCCACTAAAGATTGCATTCATTTGTACTTAACCACAGCATTTTGGACCACCTGAGGACAGCACCTGTTTCGACCCCCAAAAAAAAAGAGGACAGCCCCTGATATTGCCTACACTTTAATTATTAGGTTTGGTTATTTTGTTATTGTCTTAAACAAAAAATAGCCAGCTTCCGAGGCTAAAAAAAAATAAAAAATTAAGACATGAATAAGAGAAAATTTTAAACAGCTTTCTTTTTATTTGAAGTGTAAAAACAGCTTTTTTGGAAAAACTAACCAATTAGTCATAAACCTATTTTATGGATGATAATGCAATTCTAAACTTTTCAGTGTTGCCAATTCAGTCTGAATCTTTACACAAAATTTCAATCTAGCCATTTCTACCAATTTCACCGGTAATTGCTGGTGTAGTGGTCCAATCATTGCCGACTATCACATTGCCATGTCAACGATTTCTAGAGTGAATTACTCAAAATGACTTGATTGTTATTTTGCGTAAAAGTTAGGAATAAAATTGGTGAAATTGGAATATTTAGTGTTGAATTGGCATCCATATAATATATTTATAACTAATTGGATAATTTCCCCTCGTTTTTCACGTGAACACATTGTTCGAATGACTATGGATAAAATGAGGTTAATTTAAAAAAAAAAAATTGACATTTTATAGTTCAGTATTTGTTATTGTAGATCAATGAGGAGAAACTTTGCGCCAAAAGATTTCTCAAATTAAGAACCTACATTTCTTCTTTGCCATCATAAGTGCGAACAAGTCAAGTTCCAACCTTTAGCCATGCAGATGGCTGTAAATCAGAGCATTTTTTTGTGCAATTGAATGAATTTGAATAGGTGACCTTCGGTTTTTGAATTGGAGATCCCTCAACACTTCAATCAATTTTGTCAACCTCAAAAGTTTTCTTTGTCACTGTATCAATTTGAGCCATGAGCATGTTTGCCATTCTTGTGAGCGATGATATCGTAAATCAGTTATAGCTACCCTCCGTAGCGATTCCTCTCGTATCATGAGGGTAATAGCTATATCAACACCTTTGAAACCTTCGTATAATCTTTTAACCATGAGATTTTACACGGGTCTAGTAAAGGGCGATAGCGTTGCTTAGAGTTAAAAAAGAGTGTTGATTTTTTTTAATACTATCGAATGCTACTTCTGCGAGTTCTAACCATTTGGTGTAACTAAACTTTATACTTCATTCGAATGAATTTAAGAATAATTTAATGATATTAGTGTTTCATGTATGTATACAGAAGCAAGAAATAAATGAATCTAAAAAGCATCTAAGGATGCGATGAACCTACTCAAGTTTAGCGCTAAGCCTTTGATGCAGCTACGTGTAATTAGGCCATGCAGGCCTTATCGTAGCATATGTAGTTTAGCTTTACGATATAGACGTGGTTGGTGATCTTATATTATTTACCTAACCCGATGAAATATAAAAATCATACATATAAAAAGATAAATATGAGATTCTGTTTGGAGAACAGGGAGTCAATTTCTCCAAATGAATGTAGAATGCATTCGAGAAACAGAGAATGATACAGACAGTTTTGTCGATTTTCCTCAACTTATGATAAGTAAGGTTTGAAAAATGTCATTAAGGTATAAAGAGCTTATCTGTTATATATATTGGTCCATCTCAGTTTATAAATTTAAAGTTTTAAGTTTGACATTCTAACATGATATCAAAATCGGGTTTTATCCCAGTTTATTTTGCGTATTCGGTTTCCGGTTCATCTAATCCCACGTGTCGTTATCCTAACTAGGGGTTTATATGCGCATATAATACACATGTTTAATTGTTGAATCTATGCATAGAAACTAAGTGAGTAGTTACTCTTATTGTATATTATTGCAAAGGCAATTTTAAAAAGTCAAAAAATTAGGTGAATTTTATTTTGCCATAACATTACATATAGACCACCATCCGCGTGTGCAATTATATTTTTCTTTTAATAATTCAGGTGTGCAACCATAATTGGTCGGCTGCTTGAAAGGGAACCAGCATAGCAACCTATCGTTATGGCCTCCAATTTAAATTTGAGCACCCAGGACAGGAATCGAACCCACAAACATCGCTAACCGAAAGTAACGGTAATGCCCTTACCATTGGGTTGATCCCAAAGTGAGCACGTGAGTGAGCGTGCGCAATTGTTTTTTGGCACATGGTTCGATAAAGTCATGTATCGGGAAATTACATATCAGATTATTTGAGAAGAGTAAACTGTGATTAGATTATATTGCCCTAGAAGTTAATCAAATATTAGATAGAAAAATGAGATTTTGCATGTTAAAGATCTCGAAGAAGTTATAATGAGATCTTCGATTAAGTTGAATGTGAGACGAAAAGAGATACGTTTGGACTCAAATTTTATTTATTTTGTGGAAAATAAATGATTTAAAAATATATTCTTTAAAATGATCGAACGTATAACTTATAAAAATGAATGAACGGAAAATATTTTCGCCGTCTAAGAAAATATCTAGATATAAATTATTATCGGTAATGAAAATCGTTTCTTTCTATTATTTTTAGAAACATATTTTTAAATTATTCATTATCTGCAAAACAAATGTGAACTTAATTCCTATCTTAATTATTTCAATTTTTTTTATTTTTCTATTATTCAATATAAGATTAATTTAGAAGTGCTCATAAGTGGAACAAAAATTACTTTTGACTTTTTTATAACAGACGGGACTGTAGTTTGGTGGTCATGCATGGAAAGAAAGTGGGTAGTTTTGTTTTTTTGTTTTTTTGTTTTTCTTTTTTTTTGGTGAAAACAAAAACTGGTATTTAATTTGAACAAGTAGGTATCCCTACAAGAGCTGTTTTATGGGAGTAAGCACCCCTAGACACAACTACATAGACGTAGAAAACTACCATTTCTGTTGTCGCAAGAATAATCTGAACCTTGGGTTTATTTCAATAAATTTGGGAGTGCACTACAATAGAGATATATACACTAGTTCGCATGAGCACGCACAGCTACTTTTGAGGTAATATATCATCTAAAGATGAGACGAACATTGTCATATATAATTATAAATATTGAAAACTTGCGTAATGAGGATAATGTCCTAAATATTTTTGTTGTCGCAAGGATATTTTAGGGCGATGTTGATGGTTGAGAAAAGTGAGACAAAAAAAGAAATTCTTGTAATTAGCATCGACTACTAAGAAAATCACCGAAAACATTGCATAGGGGAATGAAATTGCATACTAAGGATCAAGTGTTAGTTAAGAGGAATGTGACAGCAATTTGTTGGGATGTTTGGAAAAGTCAAATTTGTCCATGTGTGGGATAACAGTACAAATGACCCATGAACCTTAACTTAATGTATAATATCGTCCATGAACTTTTAACCTAACGTATAATATCGTTCATGCACTTTTAACTTGTTTAATGTGGTCCTCAAACTTTTGGTATATATTCAAGTCTTTAAACTGTATAAAAATGTTCAGTACTATCATTCTATTAATTCAAACTCAAAAATAATATTAAATATTTTCATACAGTTCATAAACTAAATTAAATATGTTCCAAAAGTCCAGCAAACGTATTGAACAAAATTAAAAGTTTAAGGATGACATTGCAGAAAGTTGTGTTATTTACCCTTTGAATGAGACAATGCTTTAGGAGGGTATCACTGGGAATATGAAAATAGGGACGTAGAGATTTTTCATATACAGGCCTCTTTGCCTATTTAGGCAAGTGCGCAGCGTCTTGCACCAAAATCAGAGTGAGGGTGATATTGATACAGACGTCCTGGAAGAGAGAGGCGATGGTGAGAGACATAGATGATCTGCCGAAGAACGAGGCGAACTTCTTGGCTCTCACGCCGATATGGTTCCTGGAGCGGGCTGCAACGGTTCACCCGAACCGGCTATCGCTGATCCACGGCTCGGTCACCTTCACTTGGCTCCAAACTTACCAGCGATGTCTCCAGTTGGCCTCCGCTCTCTCCAGGCGCTCCATCGGCGCTGGTAGCACGGTGCGCTATCTCTTTCTCTGAAATACTCGTCTGTCTACATTTCCCACTTTTCTGGTTATGATGGTGAGAGATGGTTCTAACGCCAGGAGCTCCTGCTTCTTTCGGCTTTAATTCGATAAGGAAGGTCATGTGTACATATTTTATGTAATTGCGTCTACGATTCTCGTGAATCGGGATTTCTTTACTGGTTTTCAAGACTCTTTGATCGATACGAGTACGATGGAGGATCAGATTCTCATTTGTTTGGTGATGATTGGTTGACTTTGGCGATATAAATCCGTAGGGACTCACTTGGAACGTTTGAATCATGCGAAGTCCTTGTGCGTTGCTTGTTATACTATCCATTATCGTTTCAGGCGTCCATCGTGATTCTCTCTCCTTTCTTCTATGCTTGCTGCTCATTTTCTGCCTGTGTGGGTGGCGCTGTGCAGGTTGCAGTGATTGCGCCGAATGTGCCTGCCATGTACGAAGTTCATTTCGGAGTTCCCATGGCAGGAGCTGTCATAAATTGTGTTAATACACGTCTAAATGCACCGACGATTGCATTTCTTCTCGAGCATTCATCTTCTGCCGTGGTAATGGTGGACCAAGAATCCTTTCCGTTGGCTGAGGAAGCTCTGCAGATAATAGCCGAGAAGAGTGAGGAAGACTATAAGCCTCCACTTCTGATCGTCATAGCCGATGAAAGCTGTGACCGTGGAAAACTCGAACACGCTTTGGCAAAAGGGGCAATTGAGTACGAGGAATTTTTGGAAACCGGCGATCCGGAATTTGCCTGGACACCACCGGAAGATGAGTGGCAGAGCATTAGCCTTGGCTATACTTCCGGCACGACCGCCAGTCCGAAGGGAGTGGTATTAAGCCATCGAGGCGCCTACCTGATGTGCATACATTGCCCTCTCGTCTGGGGGATGAATGAAGGAGCCATTTACTTGTGGACTTTGCCCATGTTTCACTGTGATGGTTGGTGTTTCACCTGGTCACTGGCAGCTCTTTGTGGAACCAGCATATGCCTTAGACAGGTGAAGCTCCAAGGTTCAGAAATTGCTACTATTTCCGCAAATTTGGTAGACAATTTGCTGCCTGAAATAAATAACATAGCATACACATAAGTGAAACGTTTCATCCGGGATTATCGAGGATTATTTCCTTTTAAGTACCGCGGTTTTCACAAAAAGAAACCCTAATAAGGTATCAAATATCTCGAATGTCATACAGATTGATTGTTGTGTCAACTCTAGCTTATTTATGCCCAAGTCATTATCCATGTACTTCATCGATCCGTTACGGAAGGTTAAATCTTGTAGTTTGTTTGGATCAAATAGGATAATTCTGTCCTCAGATGCGTATTTGAGCCCTAGTCATAGGGACAGATCCTGAAATTTACACATAGTTTAGGATGGATTGTGCAATATATAAACAAACTTCTTGTTTCTTGCTTTCTTGACGGAGACAAACCTTGTTTTCACGTCTTCTTGTCTTCCTCAGGTTACAGCGAAGGCAGTTTACTCGGCTATCGCCGAACATGGAGTGACTCACTTCTGCGCTGCGCCCGTGGTTTTGAACACCATCGTCAATGCGGCACCTGAAGAAACCATTCTCCCTCTCCCTCACACCGTCCACGTAATGACCGCCGGTGCCGCCCCACCCCTTCCGTTCTTTTAGCGATGTCCCAAAAGGCTTCCGGGTCACGCACGTATATGGCCTCTCGGAAATATCCGGTCCTTCCACGATCTGCGCATGGAAGCCCGAGTGGGATTCACTGCCGCCGGAACATCAAGCCCGCCTCCATGCACGCCAGGGCGTTCGTGGCACAGTGCTCGAAGGTCTCGATGTCGTGACCACTCGAGACATGAAACCTGTCCCCGCCAACGGTGAAACCATCGGAGAGATCGTGATGCGGGGCAACACGGTCATGAAAGGCTACTTAAACAACCCAAGAGCCAATGAGGAGGCCTTTGCCGGGGGGTGGTTCCACACCGGGGATCTCGGCGTGAAACATCCCGACGGATACATCGAAATCAAGGACAGGTTAAAGGACATCATCATCTCCGGAGGCGAAAACATAAGTAGCGTGGAGATCGAGAATACGCTATACACTCATCCGGCGATTCTGGAGGCGTCCGTGGTGGCGAGGCCCGATAGCCGATGGGGAGTCTCCTTGCGCGTGGGTGACGCTTAAGCCGGGAGTGGATGCGTCCGACGAGCGGCAGTTAGCGGAAGACATAATGAAGTACTGCCGGGAGAAGATGCCGGGTTATTGGATCCCCAAGTCCGTCGTCTTCGGGCCCTTGCCGAAGACAGCGACGGGGAAGATACAGAAGCACTTGCTGAGGGCCAAGGCGAAGGAAATGGAACCTGTCAGCCACGTCAAGTCGTGATTGGCACCATGGTTGAGATGGGTCTGATCTCTCGAATCAAAACAAAGTCAAAGAGCAAATCAAAAGGTTGAAATAACCGTTAACATGCGAAGCTGATCAAGGCACCAATGTTGCAATGACGAGCTGAGGAGTTGGCGGTCTATTCTAACTGGCTTTAAACAGAACTAGACCTCTATCTATTTTGTACTCTTGACGAATAAAATCTAAATAAAAAAAATTACTTGCAGTTGGTCAAGATTATTAAGTTTGAAATTAAATAAAATTTGACCAAATGGGTATAGGCATCCAAAAGAAATCTTTTGAGACTTCAAGGTCTATAACAAGAAATTGCTAGACTGAATTCGCCCATATTCCCTCCAAAGCAATCTTTGAGTACATTATAGATTTCTCGAGGGTGGATACCAAATTCGGGAAAATTGTCCAAAATGCCCTAAACCTATGCTTACTGTCATTCGGTCATAAACCTTTTAACTTTGCCAATTCAGTCCTAAATATTTTCACTTCTTGCCAATTCAATCCATCCGGCCAATTTTGGCCGGAAAATGATGACGTGGACGCCAGCTGGTAACACGTAGAGCTGGCGCCGCATGGATAATTTTTAATAATATTTTAATATTTTTTGAATTTTTATTATTTTTTTCTGTTTTTTTTTTCCCTTTTTTCCTTTTCTTTTCTTTCTTTTCTTTTTGGCTTTTTCTTCCCTTTTCCAGGTGGCCGGCCACCA